>PVJX010015392.1:0-42518 GCA_004027295.1 Dolichotis patagonum | reverse complement strand
AAGTTCATCTTTTTTTCTACTCCTAGTGGTCTTTTGCTCTGTAGTTCAGGGCTTTCTGCACAGGAAATTTACGCAACCTAAGTGTGTATGTGATTCTAAGATGCTTAATGTTTTCATTTCCACTGTTCTTGTATTTCCCCAATATAAACTTTGTACATTTTGATGCTTTTGAAATAGAAGAGGGATTCACAAATGCTTAGTAATTTCTGTGTATTTCTCATCTCCTTTGAGCCTGAACAAGAAATCAAGTTTGGATTTTTATTGTGTTGAACTTTAGTGGCCATGGGATCCATTCATGAAGTATGAAGTTAGGAAATAAGGGATATAATTTTTTATATTCTAGACTGCTTTGCTTTGCACATTATTTTGACATAAACTTTTCCATGTTTTGACGTATACTCTCGAGATAGTTCCCTGAAAAAGAATAGTTAAATCAAAGGGTTTGAAAGTTTTTTTAAAAAATAAAGATTATCTGATTGGTTCATGGAAGTTTTTGAATGCTATATATATAATAGTTTATGCTATTATTTTGGGAATATACATTTTTTTTCTCTTTATGGTATTTCATATGATTAACATCACACAAATATTTCCAGAAAATATGAGTTGTTCTGATACTGCATAAATTAGTTTTCCTAGACCTTCCCTGCAATTATATAAATAGATTTGTATGGCTCAGCCTGCACTAGACTTTGAATAAACCCAAGTCTTACTGGCTCCTCCCTCATTAGTCCGTCAAGTCCTCGGTGACAAACTGAGCCTGTGCACCTTAGCTCATACAACCTGTTGCGTGAGTTACTTCTCACGAGGTTCTGACCCTGCAGGAATATAATTTCCCCCAAGGCCTAGCTCTCAGATTCTGCCACTTGCCGTTCATAGTTCTGGGTCCCATGTGGAACCTTGCTATACATTTAAACAATTTGTGAATAAATTCGTGGGAAACATGAAGTGAGAAATACCGGATTTTCCTGGTTTTACAGTATGAATATAGGATATTTGTTTGGGAGTTGTGGTAGAGGTAAAAAGATTTTCATTTATATTACTCCATGTCCTATATAATTCTCTCAATGACTTCTAACATAAATTCCCATAGACTGTATTTATCCATCTCCAGATATACCGATGGTGAAGTGATGTAGCAATGGAAGACCAGAGGAACAGACTACCATTATTCTTAAATAGATTTTAAAAATTCATAGTTGTTACCACAGTGTATACAATGTAACACACATTTATATTTTAAACAACTAATATGTTTGTTGTGACAATGATAAAATGGAAAAAGAATAGATTCACCTCCGTCAGGAAGTGTCCAGACACGGAAACCTTAGAGCGCGGCTATGACTTTGGGGAAGGTGGAAGGACAGTGCTCTGAAGCAATTCCATTGCTTGGGGGAGGGGCAAAGCAGCCCGATGGTGTGTTGGTAGAAAATAGAGACCCAAGAGGTCCCTCATACAGGGCCCCACACCAGTCAGTGGGAAAGCCTGGATTTCAAGCATAAATTTCCAAATCAAAATTATGTATTCCTGATTTGCTTTTCTTTGTTTCTTTTATCCAAATTTGATTTTTAAAAACTACTTTTAAAGAATTCAGATTTTAGAGAAGGAAATAAAGGCTATCTCCTTCCCCAACCTCCTCCTATGCCTACGGCTTACATTTCAAACAATTTCGTGTGTGTTCCTCCAGCCCCTTTACCCAAACATTGAAATCACCCAAGGAGGCCGCTATACCTCCCTTTTAGACAGGTGGAACGGGTGCTGGAGACAGGAGTATCTTGTCTGCTCCAGGGACTACCTGAATAAGGTTTATGGCATGCAGCCCTTTGGGCACCAGGACACCCCCAAATTTAGCACCAGGAGAGAAGAGCCAGAGCACCCTGATAGCCCCCCCTTTCAGGGAAGGAGTGTTGTTAGTGCCTTCTGATATTTTTCCTGCTCTGCTTTTACTTTCTAACCAGAGACCAAGGCACTGTGCCAATAGAGAGATTTTGGAGCGATCCAGAGCTGCCTCACTGCCATCTCTGTTTGTCCGAGCATCTGCCCTTGTTTGTACCCAGTTACTGTTGCATGAGAGGAATGAAGGTGCCCTGATTCTGCGGGTCCATTGTTTGAGTCACTTGGAGCAAGTTACTTCAAAGGTTAGAAGTCTGGCCTCGGTTTTCTCCAAGTCTAAGGTGCATTTGTTTTTCCTTTTCATATTAAGGTTTCTGAAATAAGATGTAACTGGCATTAAGTATATACTCATTAATAGGATAATTTTTAAAAATTAATTTCTCCTTTTGTTTTATGGAAAGTTGGTAGTAAGCCAGTGAAGTAACTTTGCAAGTTAGGACTATGGAAATATGATAATCAGTTTCCCAAGGAGTCATTTGGACCATTGAGATTGCATGATAACCTGTTTTGTGAATTGTAAAAATACAAAAGGTCAGAAAACTGTCAGCTGTCTGATCACATCTCAAAGATGCAAACAAAGGAACTTCTTGACTTAAAAAATAATGACAATCTTCCACAGAATTGGTAATCTGAGTTGTATGAATGTATTTTTCTTTTTTCCTTTTCTCTCTCTCTCCCCTTCCCCCATCTCTTGTTTTTTTTTCTGTTCCAGGGATCAAACCCAGGACCTTGCCCATGTTAGGCACATGCTCTACTACTGAGCTATACCTCGGACCTTGGGAATGTACTGTTCCCCACCCCATAAGACTCAGTAAGCTATTTTTACTTCAAATGAAACAAACAAATATGGCTCATAAACATTGAAAGGGATTTTTGTTTTGTCTTTTGGGGACAGGGGCTTGCTATGCAGTTCAGGCTGAACTTGAGCTCACTTTGTAGCCCAGGCTGGTCTCAAACTTACGAGGATCCCACCTCAGCTTCCCAAGTGCTGGGACTACAGGTGTGTGCCACTACACTTGGCATTGGAAGTTTTTAAATTAAGCCTTGGCAAGATTTGGTTTCTTGCTGTAATTTAGTGGATTTTTTGACCCTTGCTGGAATTATCAGGATAGCCCTAAAGCTCTTATTAACCTAAACATAATGTCAATGAAAATGAAGTGGAATGTTCCATGGTAGCCATTTTGCTCCTGGTCACCATTTTGCCTCCTGAGCTCTCCTATCTACCCCTCCCAATTTTCATTCTGTTGAGGAGAACTCTCCCCAGGAGAACTTTTTCCAGGTGACCACTTTTCAAAAACCCCTCTTCTGACTAAGGCTGTTCCTAGTCCTTACCCATACCACCAACATTTGGACCAAATAAGGAGATGGTCACGTTTTTTCTCAAATCTGGAAATGAGCCCCTGTATAATGTTCAACCGTCCTATCCCAAGGGCTGACATTATGAACTCTGTGTCAGGTGTCCTCTGCTGGCGAATAAAACTTGCCTGTTTCCGTGCTTGACCTCCTTGAATGTCTCTTGTGATTCTGCTACATCAGAGAAAAGAGGTGTTGCAATTCAAGTTGAACACTAGAATGTCATTGGGTGCCTACAATATGCCAAGCAACATGGGTGGATCCAAATCAATTATTCAGATACTTTATTCTGTCTAAGTAGGGTGCAAGGTACATAGTGAAAAGAATAAAGTCTAGGACTGGCTAGAAATTCACTCTCAGCTAATTCCAATGATTTGTCCTAATTACAAGTCTGAAGAAATTCAGAATCTGGAAGTAAATTTGGTAAGCAAAGGGTGCTAATCAAATAACCCCGTGGAAACAAAACCACAGACAGATTGTTTACATTCTCCCAGCAAATCTCATCAGCTGTGTAGAGTGTTCATTTGCACGCTAATGTTCTATCACAGCATTTAAATTAGGAGATACAAAGTACTGAGGCTTAGCTGAGGCCCAGTGTCCCTGGAAAGGGGGCTGCACCCAGTGAGGACCTGTCAAGGCTCTTTCACCTGTCGGTGAGTATTTTGGTTCTGTCCTCTGTGCTGAGCTTCACCAGCAGAGTGGACCACAATCTCTGCCCTTCTGCTGCTGCTTTAAACAAAAATTAAGCCAGAATTATCTCTATTGTCTTAAAAATAATTACAATAGACTTATTTCCAGAAAGACTGAATGCATTAGACACACTGGTATGTTCCTGGGAATAAATTGACCAGATTTTGATTTTGTTAGTGTTTAGATCTTTTTCACATAGTGAATACTTCTGGATAAACATGATTAATATGATTGTGAGTAGAGATAATTTATTTTTGGCATTCTGTTTGGTCTTTTGTCTTGATTTTCCAAATAACCATAATTATAAAATGTTATTGGTTCTATAGGGCACCACCTGGTTTATTTAATTCTAGTTTTACTGTTCAATTGAAAATAAAACTTCATCATAAAAATTTTCATTTCTCCTGTTGTGGTACTGACTGTGAAAATTATATCACTCACTGAAATTGCTACCAAATCCCTCACAGATACCTTTATATCTCTACAACCTCCAAGGGGCACTGTTAGGCCCAAATATCTGAATAATTGTTTGTTTCCTGAAACTTGTATATTTAAGCCTTAACCACTTTCAAAAGTCAAAATTGCAACAAATTTCATTTCAGGATCTTATTTAGCTTTACTTGTGTGATTCTAGAATCAGGCAATACCTCATTCCATGAAATGAAATGTGTATTCTGATAAACCAAGCAGTGGAAGTTGGTTTTAGACAGAAAAAGGTCAAAGAAAGTAGAAACAGTACAAAAAGTGAATTGGTCCTTGCTATGACTTGTGTATAGATCACCTCCCCTCCCCCATGCCGTCACAGGTGGAGCTTTTCAGAGGTGGATGGATCTGCAGTGTGTTACTCTGGGATTAAGCGTGTGATGCTTGGATCAAAGGTGTGTAATTACTGAACTAGTCCACTGATTGCTTTGGCATCCTTCTGGGTGTGGATAATGTGAAGAACTATCCCGAGTGTGAGCACAACCCCACCCGAAAGGTGTGTAGCCTGAGTAAAATAGAAGGGACAGAAAGACGGATGCTGCTGTCCCTGCTTGCTGTCTTCTGCCTGCCACAAACTGTTTCTCCTCTGTGATGTGCCTCTGCCATGCCAGCAGATTATAGACTGAAAACTATAAACTATGGGCCAAAAGCAAACGTTTCCTCCTTGAACTTTGAGGGTCAGTTATTTTGTCTCAGAAACAAGAAAAGTAAGTCAGACATTGTGAAGTTACTGTTGTTGTAAAGTTAAAGCTCAGAGACCTTGCTTATCACGACAGCTAACATTGGCTTGTTTGAGGATTTGACTCCCTCTCTCCTTCCCTCTCGATTTCTTGGAAAGTCAGATAAACAGCTTTCCGCTTGGTGGTGGAACTTTGGTGTGAATGACTCCATTGGTTTGCTTTGTTGGGCCTAGAGCAGAAGCTCAGTCCAAGTCAATGACCTCCTACATTTATTTAGCTCTGCCAATAGGATGATATGAGAAATATTTACACCATCATGGAGGCAGTGGGAGGTGATTAGGGTTAGGTGAGGCCATAAAGGTCAAGTTTCCAAATGAGATTAGTACAAGAAAAAGAAAGACGTGTCTCTCTACTGAGCAAGTGCATGCACAAAGCAGACTAAAGATAGGGTAGTTCCAAAAACTTACGTTAGAACTCCCATCTAACCATGTCTATTTCTGTGTTAAATGGTTCCTCGAGGGTGACTCGGGTGATTTCTAGTGTGTCCTGGTCCAGTCAGCTCCCTTCTGAGTGCTCAGAGCCTTGTCAGCCTCTTGTATTTTCAGGATTGTCTTGAGTGACATTCAGTTAGAAAACTTCTAACTTTACATGGTTCATTTCAAAGCATACCAGCATTTTTACAAATGTCAAATCTTCACCATTAGTCATTGTATTTGTTACCGATTAGTAATACATTACAGATTTAAGTGGTTGGTGAACATTTTTAATGGTGAGGAAATGTGACTAGCTTTTTTCACTTAGCATAATGTCTTCAGTTTCACTTACATGCTAGCATGTACCACCCTTCCTTTTAAGGCTGAATAATTTTCCATTATGTACCAAAATGTAATCACTTTATTTATCTATTTATCTCTCAATGGAACTTGGAGATGTTTTCACTTTTTGGCCGCTATGAATAGTATCACTGTGGATATAGCTAGACAGATAGCTGTTTGAGCCCTGGCTTTTGATTACTTTGGGTATATACTTGGAAGGAAAATTGATGAATCATACAATAATTTTTTTCATATTCTGAGGGACAAGTAGAATTTTCCACAGAGACTATATTATTTTATAATACTGCCAGCAATATAAAAAACTCAGACTTCTCCACATCCTGGCCAGCACTTGTTGTTTTCTGAGTTTTTTCTTTTTCTTTCTTTCCTTTTTTTCATAGGAATCAAACTCAGCACCTTGTGCTTGCCAGGCAGGCGTTATACCACTGAGCCCCTATTTTCTGAGTTTTGTAATGGTCAGTGTAATGTACAGGAAGTCAAACTTGTTTAAAAAGTGGTAGTGTTCTCCAAAGTATTTCCTCCAAATAAAAATAGTGCATATTTGGGGGGCAAAAAAAGATGATTTTTATTATAATCTTTTTTTTTTTTTGGTACTAGTGCTTGCCAGGCAGGCGTTTAGGCCACTGAGCTAAATCCCCGCCCCCTTTTCTGTGTAGGTGTGTGTGTGTGTGTGTGTGTGTGCATGTGCACACACGCGTTTTATCTGCCAAGTTTATTTCATAGAGCACACATTTACACAGAGCTTAACAGTGTTTCAATATGCGCCATCGGTGCAGAAAAACATCAGAACCTCAGTTTTTTAGGGTGATTATCTCTGCCTTCTATATGAAAACTAGTGTAGAAAAAGTTTTTAAACTTAAGGCATCCTGCCCTATCTATAACAAAGGTACAGTACTTGAAGTAGCAAAAAACGAAAGATTAGAAAGAATGGTTGTCTCTTACGAATCCAGAACTGGTAGCCAAAAGGAATAATTGGTCTACCTCAAATTCTGTGATTCAACGCTATGAAACTCATTAGTGTTAGGACAAGGAACTTGCATTCAACTTTTATGGAATCATATACCTGGTGTGTGTGCGTGTGCAAGTGTACTTCTGTGTGTGCACATGTGTGTGCTTCACAGGGGGACTGAGGAGTAATGCTGTCCCCATCCTCCCTTGCAGCCGGTGCCAAGAGAATGTTACTATCTTTTTGCTCTCCAGTTCCTCCTTTTTCTGCATGAAGTGTGTAACACACGCAATGCAAAGTATCTGAAACCCAGAGTGGAGCCGCATCACTTTTGAGCTTGGCAGCAGCTCCCGTTCACTCTGGCCGGGCAGCCTGCACGTGGGTCCTCACACTTCTTGATCTGGGACCAATGCTGGCCACCGCTGTTCTGTGTGCTAAGGTCACCCTTGGTTGCTGCAGCTGCCCTGCGCGCCTCTGCCCACTGAAGCAGAACCAGGGCCTTCGGCAGTGAATTAGCCTGTAGAAACACAGTCAGGTTCCAGCGTGTGTCCTTCTAATGCCCTTGCCCGCCTTCCTCCCTGTCTCATTTTTAGCACAAGGAAATCTCCTGTTAGGATTTGTCCACTCGCTGGGGTTTGGGCTGGTCCCATTAACTAATTACAACTGGAAGGGGAGGGTATTTTCCTCCTACTCTGTAAACTTGTGGTCTGTAATTTTCCACAGAATTTTAAGGCTTATAATGTTTGTCTTAGCTTATTCCATATGTACCAGAGTATAAAAAGGTAGAAGAAATCTTTTCATGGAGCCATTACTACTTTTGTAAAATTAAAGGCTACTCAGTTTATAAAAATGCGTTTTACATTTTTCTTTGTTCAGTTACTTACTGCAGATTGAAAGCCTAGAAAGTGTGTTTTGCGTGTGTGTGTGTGTGTGTGTGTGTGTTAGAGAACTTGATGAACCAGGAAACGGGTGAGGAGGAAAGACACAACAAGTTAAGGACTTTTTTTTTCACCAGGGATCGAACTCACAACCTTGCGCTTGCCAAGCAGGTGCTTGTGCCACTGAGCTAAATCCCCGGCCCCAAGTTAAGGACTTTTTAATAAGAGTATAACAGACTTTCCATGTCAGACTGACTGCTTCAGTCGATTACCAGAGACCTTTAGTGCAGACCTTTTTTTTTTTGTTTTGACATGACAATGCTAGCTGCGTGACTGGAGGGCCAAGGTTTGGAAGGAGAGGAAATGAAGTTGTTAGCGCTGTATGCACTTGCACTTGAGCTATGAGGACTCAGGCTGGTTTTGTGCAGATATGGGAAATAGCAGGAAAACCCAATGACTCACTAGGGAGCCTGTCGTTATGGAACGAGTTGAAGCTGTGGATGAATTGTGAATTGTGTAATTCCATTTACTAATCATTTCACCGCTGAATAAGACACTGCTACTTCTTTTTTCTGAACGCTGCTTCTTCATGCTTAGATTCTTCACAGAGTTCTCAGAGGAGAAGCAGTTGATGCCTCTGGGTTTCAGCGTTCTGCCACCTGCCTGCCCCACTTTCAGGTTTCCTGCTCAGACACTTGTCTTCCTCCTTGGACGCTCCTCAGTCCATTCCTTGTCTCCAGGTTCCTTCCACTCATAGTAGCCCCATGAGCATAGAGCTCAGAAATCTAAATTGGGTTGGGGGCATCATCCATTTCCCGCAGTCTCTTTCTGATCTCACTGTGGACTTGTTCTCTCCAATTGTAGGCACTCCCAAATTTCTGATAATGACCCTTAGAACTTTTTGACTGTGTGATGTTTGAAAGTGTGATGATTAAGCTTAGTCATCAATGTGATTAGTTTGGGAGCTGCTCGGGAGGTTAAGAAGTCACATTTCTGGGTGTGTCTGCTGGGTCACGGAGGCCTGACTCGGTGTCTGGTCCCTCAGTGCTTCCCCTCCGGTGCTGTTCTGCTCCGTTTTCCTGTTTCTGCTGTGAACTGAGCAGCTCTGCTTCACCTCACACTTCCACTGTGATGTTCCCACTCTGCAGTCAGCTGACTGCACTATGGCCCCGAAACAGTGAGCTACATCAAACCTGTCCTGCTGTAGGCTGTGGGTGTCAGGTCTTGTGTCCCAGCAGTAGGGACATTGAACTGTGCAGAAGGCATGAAGAATTCGGTAGAAACTGCAGTTTGGATTTTGCTCTTTTCTCAGGGTAGCAGTGTGTGACTCTTACAATGCTTGGCAGTGGCAGCAGGCTACAGCTCTGACTCAGCCACGCAGGGTAGAAAGCCCCTAGTCCACAGCGGACTGCGCTGCCTGAGTTTGAGGAATTGTATGTTGTATTTTTGCACCCATTGTATCTACCTTGTGCATACATGACATATTACATGCTTTATTATAAAATATACTTGCTGCTACCTGACTTTGCCCACCTATAAGTAACGATAAGTGTTCTGAGTATGTTTCAGGTAGTCTGGGCCAAGCAATAATGTGTACTAGGTTAGATGTAGTAAACAGATTTTTGACTCAATGTTTTCTCTCACACCGACCCCTTACCTCCTTTCCAGTGTTGGGGGTCACATCCAGGGCCTCACGCGTGTTATGTAAGCATTGTATCACTGAGCTATATTCCCAACCCCATGACTTCTATTTTCAACTTTCAAGGAGGTTATCCAGAGGTATGTAGACTCATTGTAAGTAGAGAAGTGTCTCTCACTCTGGATGTGGCCACCTCTGTTCACCCACCTGATCCCATGGTCTTTTTCAGGTCACTACCTATAACTCATCTATTCATGTTTCCTTTCCTTAGGTACAACTGTTTTTTCAGTTCTGAACATTGTTTTCAAAAAATTTATTTTTATTAGTACATGTTTGTAGCATATAACGATTTCATTCATGGTGGTGAACAATACACCTTAATTGAAGATCCTCAGGCTTCATGTCTTACTGGACTTTCTATCCTCACAGTGTGAAATCACTTTACATTTCATCTGTTTCATCATGGTGTGCGTCTACACGGTAAAGGGAAAGAGCCTTCAAGAGAGATGTCTTTGGTAGATTAACAAGATTTTGTAGAGGCATGGTATAATTCTTAGTGGTATTGGAATGGAACCTACTGATTTCTTTTGCCAAAGTGAGTCACGTCCTACTTTTTTTCAAGTAAAACAGGACTACACCTATGTAATGATGCTAATTAAGGACCTGCCACTTAAGTGAGACATATTTAGTATAAAGGGATAATATTGCAAAAAAAAAAAAAAAGAAAAGATAGAAACCAGTTACATGAGGAAAAAGTGTTTTGGGTATATTTATTTATTTATTTTGTCTTTTTGAGACAGGGTCTCACTATGCAGTTCAGGCTAGCCTTGAGCTTACTTTGTAGCCTAGGCTGGTCTCAAACTTGCAACGACCTGTCTGCCTCAGCCTCCCGAGTGCTGGGATTGCAGGTGTGCAGCACCATAACTAGCTTGTATTTATAATTTAATATGATTTATTAGCTGCAAAGAAGGTGTTGTGGGGGCTGAGGATTTAGCTTAGTGGCATAAGCACCTGCCTTGCAAGCAGGCGGTCATGAGTTCGATCCCCAGTACCCATTAAAAAAAAAGTGTTGTGTTATCTCCATTGTTTCCTGTTGTGTTTTAATGATGTGGATCTGCTTTCAAGAACATTGGTGGGACAGAGATGAGCTAAGTTCTCGTTTGTGTGACACAGTGTTTGTTTTCAGGCAGAAGCCATCTGATCCTGACCTCAGCTTTAACGTTCACTAGGGCTCCTCATCTTTTCAGTCTTTGGTGAAGAGACAAAAGACAACAAACCACTAGCTTCTTTGGACAGGTACAGGCCTAATGGATATGAAGTCAAGAAACTCTTGATCCTTTGCCAGGTGAATAAGTATCATGAGGCCTCAGCCCATGGCAACCAATATGATTTGGCAGCTGGGACCTTAAATGCATGCTCCTTAAGGAAGTGATATTGATTTTAGTAAAGTATGGCCCATGTGTGTTCAAGATGACTGATACTTGCTTCCACAATCCTAAGGGATCAAGGAACTTGACATATTTTTGATAGCTCTCGACTGTGTGTTTCTAAATGCTGCAAACTTGTAGCCAAGCTTCTGAGTTCTGCTCAGGATCATTACCCATCCGTTGGTGAATGCAGGAGGTTCTAATTCCCAGTTCTATCAGGAGTGTTTTCTCGAGCCTCATTTTTGACTGAATTCCAGCATCAGATGGTCATCATGGCATATATTACCTACCCTCCCCTGAGATAGTGGTTTAGGCTGTTGTGAACCTGGGTAATATGAAAAGCCAACCTAGATAAATGAAAAGCAATATAGTAAAATTCGAGTACTCTTCAATTCATTTTAGCTTTCAAGAAACATTTATTAGGAACTCTTTTTATGTTAGGAATATTCTAGGTGCTTGGAGTCCCACAGAAAATAAGATAGACAAAAATCCTTCCCTTAGGGATTTTACACTTTCATAGTAAAGACAGATAATACACAAACAATGAGACAACTTGAATAATGGCAACTGTAGCATCAAATAAATTTTAAAAAGCCTAACTTAATAAAAGTTAGTGCGGAACTTGGCACAGAGGCATCATGAAATTGTTATGGTGGGAAGAGATTTTAGAGACATTTGAGCTGAGATCTGATCAACAGGAAGGAGCCCGCGATGTGCAGACCAGGGGACAGTGTTCCAGGCAGGAAAGAGCAAGTGCAAAAACGTTGAGGCAGTAATGAGTTTGGCATTTTCTGAGACCAGAAAAAGGGCCTGGGAAGTTGGTCCCTTGTGTCCCATGGGAAGAGTGACAGGAAGTAATGTTTGAAGACTTGAGGACAGTCAGATCCTGTATGGCATGTGGGCCATAGAATGTTAGATGTTCTCAGGGAAACATGGAAAGCATTAGAGAGTTTTAAGCAAGGAGTGACATGGCCTAATGAATAATGCTGTAACTTACCACACGTTACATCTGTGATGCAGTTAAAAAACCCTCCAAAATGTGTCACTATACTTGTGAGAATACTGTTGGGTGATGTTAGCCTTATGTCACGTGATTTTTCTAAGAGGAGTGTGAAGGTAGTGGTGAAAAGATGAAATAGTGCTCACAGGGATACTGGACCTGCCCAACATCTATGTGACCTTGAGTGAGCTGTTAACTTCTATGTGCCACTGGTTTCCCATCGGAAAAATAGAGTTTGCTTGAATTACGAATGTTGATTCCACTTGGGCTTTTACACCTTGGATTTTTCCAAAGGGTGTCAGCATAGGCACCCTCAGACATGTGCTCTGGTGAACTTGTCTATACACTTCTGTCAGTGTTGATTTAGGAGGCTGTACATAATGCTTATCTTGGATGTTTTTAGGTAAATGCCAAGAAGGTTTCCAAAATAATTGTACCAAATTTCACTTTCAGCCATAGTGTATGGCAGTTCTCTTGGCTCCACATCTGTATCAAAACTTGGTATTGCCAATGTTTTAATCCGTCTGATGTGTGTGTAGTCATGTGTAGTATGTGTTCAGTTCATAGAGCAGAGTAGTTTTCTTAGAGGCTTTAAGTTTACAGGAAAATTGAGCATAAAATACAGTTCCCATATACTCTCTCTGACTGCTCACAGTTTCTTGTCACTAACATCTTGCATTGGTGTAGTTATGTTTGTTACAATCATGAGCCAATTAATGATGTATGATTACTATCATTAACTAAAGCCTATCGTTACAATAGGCTGCATACTTCTCTTGGTATTTTCAGTTTGTAGAAAATACCAAGAGCATTTGCCTAGCATTCATGAAGCTCTTGATTCACCCCCAGTATTGCCACTGCAAAGAAAAACATAACAAAACCCCTTTCTGTCAACTTTACTTTTAGTCCCATCCCACATTTGCTGACTTTGGAATTTCTTTAGACCTTCTGTTCCTCCATTCCTGGGTCTTTTGGGGGCTCTGCAAGTTAGTTTACTGGTTATCATATCCTTTATCTGTTGGATTAGATTTTTAGTGTTCTCTGTTTTGTTAAATCAGATATCATCTATTCATTTACTTGTTAGCTTCCAAAATTTGGTCAACATCTTTTGTCTACTGTTATCTTTTCTCTCTCTTTTTTTTAATCACTGTGGCTTGTTTTCTTTTTATTCCTTTACTATCCATGTGATTTTATGAGGCAGCAGAGACAAAGGAGTGTGTTCAGTCTGCTTTATTAAATTAGAAATTGAATGTATCACAAGGTATCTAAGTAATTCTTCCCTAATGGAAACTCATTCTAATGTTGTGCAGTTACAAATAATTCTCATGCACTCTTATGTGAACATATCTAAGCGTTATACGACAGATTTCTAGACAAGGAACCATTGGTTCAGAAATGAAGTACATTTAAAAGTTTTGATGGATATTACCAACTGTCACTTAAATTTGAACTGATTAATATTCATATCAACATTGTGTATAAGGTAGGACACATTTTGTTAATGTACTAGTTACATGTCTTCTAGGCCAAAAGATTTATTTGCTTGATTTAAAACACTTCCTCTACTTAATAATCTTGGTTCACTTTCATACTAGATAACTGAAAAACTTGATACTAAGCACTACTGTCCCGTAGTTCTTCAAGGAAAAAACGTGATGTGCAAGTAACTAACTTAGTATACCAACAAAATGTAGCGAATATAATTACTTAGATTTTCTCTTTTTACTTTGTTCTTGTTGCTCAGAATTCTTTAGTTTCATAGGCTAGCAAAACGTTCAGCATTAGAGGAACTGTGATTTTATTATAATCTGCTTTTACCAGATTACTTTAGTGGAAACTTTCATTTTTCTGCTTTATGTTACGGACTCATTCTCTAAATCACCTTGTTTCTGATATGACGGTTGACCTATCTGGTTATTTGGGTTTTTGTACTAAGAGGACAAAAACACATTTGTTTGGACCCATGAAATACTGGAAAAATAACTATGTGAGATGGAGAGCCTGCTAAAGAATTGGAAAAATCTAAGACTGGGAATTTGACAGCTTAGAATTTACATTAGCTCTGTTACATATTACTGCTGATTTGGGTAACCATATAAGCTCTAAGCCATATTTTTAAGGCAAGAGTAATAAGGCCTTTAAAAATAGTTGGATCTTTAGTGTGCAAACTACAGATGGTATGAAAAAAGTAAAAAAGCAAATTCATTTATTCACTTAACAGTGAACCTCAAGGGCGAAATTTACCAAGCACTAAGTGCACATATTTAAGCAATATCAAGAATATTTATTTCTCTATCTCTCACCTCTCATCTTTCCTGGGTTGACTCAGTGAAGACACAAATGGCCACCAGCAGCCCTGTGCTTGGATTCTGTGACTTGGGAACTTCATACAGGAACATCTTCTCAGGTGTCCCCAAAAGTGTCCAGGCCCAAGTCTTATCTCATCTGGCTTGTTCATACACTCTCAGAGAGCCATTGTCTGTAATTGTCCAGTCCTCTCCAGGAGCAAATGGGTTCAAGGAAACAAACAAGAATGGGTGAGTTGCCCAAAGTAAAAGTGAGGTGCTGTGGTCCAGAGGAAAGGGCCTGGGTGCTGGGCAGACAAAGGCAAGAAATGACCACTGACCTTTTCAGCTTTCCTCTCTTCATTGGTCCGAGGCTGAAATACATATTTGTAAGTATAAATCCATGGTACCATACAACAAATGTATGCTGTTCTTTTTATTATGTGGATCCTTCATTATGACTGAGTAAAACAGAGTTCCCCAAATAAATTATCTACAATTAATTTTTGCAGTTCTTTTTGGGCATGAATGAATCATCCGAATCTTTATTTCTACAACTTCTTTTATATCAGAATATGTAAAGGAAATTTTTGAGGAAAGATAACAGTAACTTTTAGTAAATAATATATATTATATTTATCGAGTCTTGTTTAACATGCCTTGGCCAATGGAATCATGGTAGATTATCATACATTGGTATGTACAGTGATAGCCAATTAAGATATGCATAGTTTTGGGACATTGAAATTGACCTTCTGTGTATGACACCATAAACAAAAGAAACCAGCAGAAAGACCTGGATAGCTCTTCAAGGTATGAGAGAATCTTCCAAGTATTCCTTGCTTCTCTGGGAAGCCTGTTTTGATATTATCTATAACTTTTCTTGAACTTATTCATGTTTAAATTGGTACTACCTTTGGAGGTGACTTTTGTAATTTTTAATGGACCCTCATAGCTAAACTCCCTTTTACATGTATAATATGGTGGGAAAGCTTCATGTGCAGTGGGTAATAAAACTGCAACTTTTTCATCTACTCTTCATTTGAAATGTGCTAAGACAAGAGTAACTTTCCCCTATCTCTGTAGGAAAACAGAGCTTTCTGCTCTGTTTCAGGTAACAGACAGTTATGTTTCCACTTTCAACATGGCCTTAATTTAGAAATTAGATTATCTAACCTAAGCAAATAGTGCACACAGAATCTCATATCAACTCTTCACTTCTCCCCCAGCAGGGCCACTCTGAAGTTGGCTGTTGGTAGAGAGCAAAGCAAGGTCCTTCCCTCTTTTCAACTTGCATTAATTTTTTAAAAAGCCTTTAGGGCTGATTTAGTAGGAGCAGGGATTAGGAAAACAGAACATACTTTTCCTTAGTGTGTATACTTGTTGACTTTTTCTCTGCTGGGTAATTTCAAGTTTTGCTTTGCTGTTTTGGACCCTTCTCTGCTTAACCCTTGCAGGCAAAGCACTGTGAGGCCTGTAGTATATCTCTTTTGGTTGATTTCAACCACCTCAGCTCCTTGTTCTCTGGTGTCTGTTATTGTCTCTGTTGGAAAACTGTTTCCTCTTCAGGAGGCTGGCGTGGACTGAATGGCTCCAGGAAGGTCTTTCCAACAAGGCCTGAACTTGGACCATGGGAGTCTTCACAGATGCTGTGAGGGATGAGGAGGGAGAGCAGGGTACACATGTCATATAAAGCGAAAGCTGTAATTGGCCTTCATCCCCTAAAACACTTGGAATCCCCTAAAGGCTATGAGGGACAAGAGCACATTTTTCTGTAATAGAAAGTGTGGTTCCTGAGTCCTTAGTAGCATTCCTACAGGCACAGAATTAATTCAGAAAGGAAAGGAACATTCTGCTTTGGGAGCTTGTGGACTTCGCTGCTAAGCTCCACTGTGACAGTTTTGACTCTCCTGGAATTTTTAGCTGTTTCTTGATTTTTAAATGACAGCATTGCTGATGGTCTGTATGGGGAAGATATATTTTTGTGCATATTTCTCCTTGATAATAGTTAGCATTACATTGATTTTTTGATCATAAAAGGACATTTGAAGCCAGCCTAGGCAACATAATAGGAAGACAGCTCTTAAAAGAAAGAAAAATTATGTATAGCATGAAATATATATTACATATACCTGTACATCTATAGATACATGTTATTATTTGCTTAAAAGTAACCACTTTAAGGAATTTTTTAGATCAAGGTATCGTTGTTCACAATATTTTGAATATTTTACTTTATTTTATATTGTTTGCAGTGATGGGCCAAACCCAGGAGCCTCATATATGTTAGGCACGTGTTTTACCACTTAACTATACCTTTGACCCCATGAGACTCTGTTTTCTTAAAACAGTATTAAACCTGTACAGTAGTGTTATGGTGAATATATTGTGTCAACTCGAGAAGTTTAGAAGTTTAACTGAGAGACCCAGCGGGAAGCCAGGATCCTTACTTTGTAAATATCCTCATCCTGTGCAAAGGAGGGCAAGGAGATTTGGTGAGTGCTGTACCAGCCCTGAAGTGAGAGGGCGGGGCAGTAGCCTGTGTACAATATAAGGGAGGAGAAGAGGTTTGTTTCTTCCTTTTGCTCGCTGCTGCTGTTGCCCCAGTGCAATGCCACCCTGCCGTGGAGCCAGCTGATTATTGACTGAAACCTCCAAATACTGTAAGATTAAATAAAGCTTCCCTTCCCTAAGTTTGGGAGTCAGGTATTTTGGCTTAGCAACTAGAGAAAAATAATGAAGACACATAGTCTTCCAGGTAACCTTAGTAGTAGTCAGTCTCTGAGAAGTTGAATATGATTTTTGAGAAACAAACAAACAAAAAACAGTGATCACTCGGAACTGAATCTGATGGATGATATTGATTATCAAATTAGGCAAGGCTTTTGAGGTCAGAATAGCAGGTCTATAAAATGTTCTTTATGTTTAATTCCATTTTTGATAGTGGGTTTTTAAAACAATTCAAGAGTAATCTCGAAAGTTTTTCACAACAGTAATGCTACTAAACTGTGCCCATATCTCTAGAGATGACTGCTTAGAAGTAAAAAGTACAGAAAATATAAAAAGAAAAAGTTCAATTGCTCTTCCTTTCCTCACAAAAACTCTCTTTCCTGAGGCTGCATCATAGCCACCCCTGGCCACTTGTCACATAAGACCTCGATAATTGTGCAGAACAATAATCTCAACAAGATCTCAATATCTTCATGTGTATTTTATCTCACTTCACTATGAGCTCCTCTGTCCCAGGCAAACACCAACCTCTTTTAAAGTGTGTGCGTAGCTTTGTGCAGTGGCAGTATCATAGTCAATGAGATTTATCCAAGGTATGATTATTGCTAATTGAAAACTTTTCCCAATACCCTGCCATGATGACTTCAAATATAGTCAACATTGGTAATTTTTGACAGTCTCTACAGAGACTGAGAGAAATAAAGTGTGTGTGTTCCTTTGGGAAGTCCCCAGAACTACTCAAAGAGGAGCATCTATCTCTAGGCTTCTAAGCCATCGTTTGGTGGGAAACTGTCACCATTGTTGGTTTCTTGCTGCTGTTATCCCAGGCACAGGTATTGTTGTGACCCTACATATTAAAGTCTCATAGAGCCTCTTACAGTAATAGCCTATCCATTTGTGGATGAGGGAGTTGGTTCCCAAGTTCTTAGTAGCATTCCTACAGGTACACAATTAACTCAGAAAGGAAAGAGACATTCTACCATGGAAGCTTGTGGCCTGGGCTGCCAAACTCCACTGACAGTGAAGAGTTCACCATCACATCTTCTTTCAGCTGTGGTGCATGTGACTCTCTTAGCACTGGTCCCCAAATGTGTGCTTAAAAAATTGTAGCTGCTGTTATGATGCTATCTCTTTATAGGACTAAAACATTGGATTTTTTTTAGTCAAATCATTTCAGACACTTTCTTTGAACACACAGTTAATCACTCAGATGCTATTTTACCTTAGAAGAGCCTTTTTACTTGTCACAAGATGGTCAGCCCATCCAGAGGAATCTGACCTTTTGTGTAGCCTCTTTGGAGCCCATGGCTTCCTTCCCAGTCACTTGCAAAAGGATTCCCTATGGTGCGCCACCAGCCTTTTGAAGCCACCCATTGGTGGGGAAAGGGTAAGTGGTTCATCCTGTAGTCTCAGATTTCATTCACGAATGTCTTTCGACTTCCAGCAATTGATTGAATTACACTGAGCCATGGAACAGTAGACATAGCCATGTTCTGGAACATGGTTCATCTACTGTTTCCTCATTTGTGACCTGTTAACTATGAGTGCAATGTGTTCCTCAAAGAATCACAGTTATTTTTATTAAAAAATGAATGTGAGGAGAAGGGAAAGAAGGCACTTGGGAGGCTCCTGATTCTATACTATTTATTTCTTTGTATTCTTTATTTTTAGATTTATTTCTATTATGTCAGTCATATAATTTACTTATGAATTTGACTCCTGTATTTTTCTTTTTCACTTTATTTTTACTTAGTATTACATAACAGGTGTGCTACCTACTATGCTGTACAACTTTCTTTCAGGAGTAGATGACCCAAAATAAGTGATTTTTTCCATCATTTGAAGAATAACCCTTTAAGAAGTGTTTGCCAAACCCTTTCTTAAAATGGTAATGATCAACTCCAGAGATGCACCTTTTTTATCCAACTACATTGAAGCACATGATGGGCACCCTTTTTCCCTTGCCTTCAATAGTGACCTGTGGACATAGAACAAGCATGCACCCATGATGGTGAATCCAGAGAACCACATCTTGGCATGGTTACCTAGCCAGAAACTCAGCTCTGGTCCCCTTAAAAGGCTTCATTCATCCTCACTCTAAATTTATGAGTCCTAAATCTCTTTTTCTGACTGAGGTAAGGAGGGAGTCCATTTCTCAGTCTTTGCATATCCCCTTCCCTCCTTCTTTTTTTACTAAAAATATAAGTAACTCACAGGAGATTTTAGCATATAGCCCAGATCTTCTTAAGAGTGAGGCAGTAAGTTTGCTGCCCACCAGCCCTGTAAGACTTGAATCAATTCAAGAGTACAGAATGGAACGCATCAGTTACTGATCTAGGAACTAGTTACTGACTAGTAAATACTTTGGCTGATTGACACAATGCTGAAGACGTTTGCTTCTGCTTTGGTTTATTTCACGTTTTGTAAAATGATGCTTGTTAAATGTACCTCATCAAAACTTTTTATAGATCAGGCAAAAAGGCAGGACACTGCGTAGAGATGGTTTGCCTGGGAAGCCTGTACTCCTAAAGGTTCTTTCCTTCTGTCTTTTCAAAGAGTAAGTTAATCTTGAACACCCACAGATATGCAAGTTGGAATTACAATAGAATATTCTGATGAATCTTTTAAAAACATTTCTACTTAAACACCATGGTAGTCATTGATGATTTCCTATCATTTTGATTAAAAAACCAATAATACTTTTATTCTTGGTTTTGATTAATTTTAGTCTGCTTTCAATTATTTGATTCCAATATGTATGAAGATATGGACAGCTATTTTGAAGAAAACAAGAGACACTAGGGTAGCCATTACTGGTTTCCTAGTGTCTGGTCTTGAAAGCCCTTAAGGCTTTCATTCTTGTGTTTTGATTGTTTTTATACTATTTTGATGTGTATTAACTTATTGTGTGTGAAGGTATGGACAACTCTTTCAAAGAAAACGAGACATTATGGTAACCACTATTGATTTCCTGCTGTGTTTTTCTGAAATCCTATGTTATTTGCATTGTTTTACTGTGCTCTACTTTGTTCTGGTTTTTTTGCTTTGCTTTGTTTTATTCTCTTTAAAATTAAAAAAGACAGGAACCCAGCCCCCCCGAAAGTATTTTTACTTAAATTAATTGTTTACATCCCCTGTGTACTTGCTAATCTAGTCAAAGAGCTTTTTTCAGTAAGCATATTTGCTTATTGGGCATTCTTTGTCCTGACTCATTTTTTCCTGTTACTTAGACTGCTGCTTGTCTTTCTGTTTCTTCACATATGCCTTCTCAAACTATATGTGTCTACATGTTTCCTCTGCTGGCGTTCTCATCCTGAAGTGATCTCCCCCAACCCTGTCTCAACTATTCGTGGTTGTCAGTAACACAAATCAAGTAAGCTGCTGGTAGGAAAAGGGGAGATTTTGTGGAATTATTCACCAATAGGAAGAACACAGCCCCTGAAATACCTCAGGAGGCCCAGGTAAGAAAAAGCTAGTAGGTATTATGAGCAGCTAGAACTAGGACCTTGGAGCCATTGGAGTCAGTAAAAGTAATTCCTTCATTTCATCCTTTATTTGGTGTCATGTGGTTTCTTGCTATGGATTTATATCAGTGTTTCTTGAATTTGTCACTGTTTCCATTTTGGGCCAGATACTTCTTTTCTTTTTCAAGATGTCCTGTGCATTGTAGGATACTTAGCAGCATCCCTTGCCTCTACTCATGAGCTGTCAATAATATATCCCAGAAGAAAAAATGTCTCTAGACTTGGTTAAATGTCCTTAGAGGAACTGAATTGCCCTGGTTGGTTGGGAACTAGTGGTATGTATAAAACTGGTTTTTTCTCCTGTTCTTGGTTCCTCTGTGTGTATGAGAGACAATGGTTCCAGCCCTGTCTCACATCTTCATTCTTGTTTAAGTGCTCCATTTCCCAATTCCAGTTCCAAAGACTGGATCTCAGGATCTGACTCAGTCTCTGGATGAGTTTCTTGCTTAGAGATGTGGACTCTGTCCCTCATGAAGCACAAACGTGGTGTCAAGTCCTCTCCTCCAGGACGGGAATCATCCTGTGGAGCTCATTTTCCCTTGTGTCTCAGCTTATTCTCTGGCAAACACCTGTAGTGGTTAATTGATTGTGTCATCTTGAGACATATAGAAGCTTAACTAAATGGGTTTAGTAACTCTACACCCAAGGGTGTAGAGGACCCACCCTAGGGTGGCTCCTCACCTGGAGGTATAAAAGGGAAGCAGGAAGGATGAATGCATTCCATTCTTTGAAGAATCTCCAGTCTTCACCTTTGGTTGGACCTCCTCTCCTGGCTTCCAGTGTAGACTCTTCAGCTTTCCGACACAGACTCTTCAATTCAGCCTTCCATCGTAGAGCCTTCACCCTTCTGTCGCAGACACTTCATCCTGCTGGTGTGGACTTGCACAAGACTCTAGGGTGAGCTCCAGACCTTGGATTGAATCCTTTAGCCTCCAGTGTAGACACCCTGTGCATGCTTCCTCATGCAACTCTGGCTGACCATCATAAACCAATCTTGTCATTTCTTATATATTGTATATCTTGTGTTATATCTGTTTTCTCTAGTAAAACCCTAATATGACACCTATTATTTCTAATTAATCTAAAATTTTCTGGAAAAAAAATTTAAAGAAGCATTGGCATCTTATTCAGTTTATGTTGCACATAAATAAAACCAGCAGAGCTGTGGAGATGGTAAACAGCAGTGGTTGAAAGCACAGACTTTGGATCCAGGATGCCTGGTTTCTCTCTTACTGGACCATGTGTTGGCTGTGGCGTGGGCAGATTATCTGATCTCTTTTCCTAGTTTTCTCATCTGTAAAATGGCAGCAACCATAACACCAATAATAGTCACAGTTTACACTGTGCATTACTTATCATATGTGCCAAGCACTGATTTTTTAAAAATTGATTCTCACAACCATGAACTTAAACTATTACTACAAATCTGTAGGACTAGTGTTTCTGCTTTGGTAGGTACAGCAGCATTTGTCATCCTCTGGCAGGTCTGAGAGATCTCATACCCTATAGTCAAGAACCAGTGAGTCTACGATAAAGCACAAAAATAGCCTACTAAAAGAGAAACATAAAATCTCTAAGTAGTTTGGGTCTTGATACCAAATGAATACAGGCTTATGTATAGAAACACGGTTTTAAAGTTTCTTGAAACTGTACACTTGCATATTTATCTTTATTTTACAGGTGAGGACAACATGTTAAGTGAGCTTATTTGACCAAGATTGCACCATTAAAAGTACAGAAGCTGGAGTCTGAATGCAGGCACTTTGGTGTCACAGGCCACACTCTTGGACACGATGCTACTTCACTCACGAGGGTTTCTGGGAGAACTAAATGAGCTCACATGTGTAGAAAGTATGAAAAGCAGGCAGAGAACCTTGTGAATGCCATTTTAGCATTAATTATTATCACGGTTTTCTGCATCCTAAGCGGTTACTGTGATTTATTATTCCAAGGGTTGATGGTGCAGTGATGCCTTCAGTTCACTAAGGCAATGCTCCCAGCATCTCTAGGACAGGCTGACCTCAGTGTCATCATCTGTCTAAGCCACGTGCGAGTTAATCACATAGCTGTCACGGGCTGTAATGACTCTGGGCTGTGACCGATGGGGCTCTGCCCTGCTGCCCCTGGAGTTGAGAACACCTGTTGTGGACTGAATATTTGTGTCCCCCAGATTCATATGTTAAGTTTTAACTCCCAATGTGAAATTCAGGCTCTAAGGAAGTAAATAAAGTTAAACAAGGTCATAAAGGTGGTCCCTGAATTGATAGGATTAGTATCCTTTGATCAGTGTGTTTTCTGTTGCCAAAAACCTCAATATTATCTCTAATGAAGTCACTGTTTGGTCTAGTACCTAGTAAAAGTTTAATTTAGTTAAGGTTTTTGTTGCTTTTGTTTTTGTAGTGCTGGGGTTCAAACCCAGGGCCTTGTATGTGCTAGGCAAGCATTCTACCGCTGTGCCCCCATGTTTTAGTTAAACATTTTTGAGTACTTATTACTTGCTACTGCACTAAGCACCACAAATGTGTAATCACTTTTTAATTTAGAAAACTACTGAAAGGAACAAATGAAGATGGAAAATGTATCTGCTGATACTGTAAGTAAGAAATATTTATTAATATATGAATATTTTAATATAGGTCAGATGATTTTCCATGTATTTTGCCAGTTAATTGTAATTAAAGCCCTGTTAAAGAGGAACCATAACACCACATGTACATGGCAGCAGAGGTTCAGAGAGCTGACTGTTATGTTAAAGTCATATAGCTGGTAACTGAGTGGAGTTTCAGAGACGGACATGTCTGTTCCCATGCCATGGGGGCTATTCCATGTGCTTAGAAATGTAATACAATATTTGTATTTATAGCAGCTTCAAAGTCTTCAAAAGCAGCGTTATAACTGAGGGGGAAGAACTCTTAAAATTAAAGTGGAGTGTTCTCTCAGAGGAATGTGAGTTTCTTTTTTAAAATCTTTCAGAACCACATTATATTACTATTTATAGCTGCCTGATAGCCTAAGGTTCTCTTGTAAACTATTCTCAGAGAAATGTCTTTTCTGAACATTTTTCTCACCCAGCTCAGAATTTGTGTAAATGCCTCTACATGAAGTCTTTGAGTAGGGAATAATCACAAGTTTCTGGGTAGGGAATAGAGACCGATCACTTTTTTGCAGTTCATGAACTTCTATTCCATGAGGCCATTTTTCTACCGTACTATCCTGATACAAAAAATTCTAACAGTTATAGAATATTAAAATTTTAGATTGTCTCTTCTGTCAGACTCATGGAGACACATGTAACTATCAACAATATTATTAATAACTAACATATTTGAACACATCCTGTGGGCAGCCCGGTCCCATGCTTTGTGATATGGGTTACCTCATTTCAGTTTTCACGAGTCTATGAGGTAGGAATTGGGGCTTGGAAACATCAGTAAAAACATTCGCTTTCTCTAAGCTTGTAACCAATTTAAAGGTAGGACACCTGTCAAACAGATGAAGATTAAAATGCTAATTTGAATGCTAATAATACTGACAATTAGGAAATGAGGTGCAGAATTACCAACCAAATAGGGATGCAATACTTGGCCCATGTAAAACGTAGACTCCCCTAAGTTGCAGTTGATGGCAGCCTTTAAACAATCACTAGTCCCTCTGGCAGATCATCTGTCCCTATTTCACTTGTAGCATGAAATTGCTGAGAGGACGAGTGCTGTATTTACAGGCTTATCTAACAGGAAACAAAAAGGAAAGAATGGCTAATGTGAGGATGTGCTTGTGCTTCTGCCAGGGAATCAGCTAAGTCACTCCTCTTGAGGAAGAGAGGAAAAAGGTGTAGAAAATCAGCTCTGCTGCAGTATTTGCCACACAGCATCATAGGAAAGGAAATCTCTGTCCCCAGCTGTAAGTATCTAACTTATAGATAAGGAAACTGATGCACCGAAATACTAAATATTAGCTCACTTAGTAAGCAGCAGAGAAATACAAATAAGGTCACTATGTAAGTCCATGGCAGAGTCCAGATTTACTAAAGTAGGCTAGGACACATGTAGGCTAAGTTTATGTACAAGGCAATAGAAAATTTAGAAAGGAAGACAGATACAAGACGAATTCAAATAAATGATGAGGGCTGGGGATAAAGCTCAGCTGCACAGCACCTGCTTGGCAAGCATGAGGTTATGAGTTTGATCCCCAGCAGAAAAAAAATTTTTTTAAAAATGAGAGTTGGATTTTCTTGTTATGAGATTTGAAAAGATATCAGAATGACTCAATGTTTTCTAATATATGTAGCTCAAAATAATAAAAGTATTAAAACTATTTCCAAGAATGAATAGTTATTTTTGGACATGTGATTTCCAAGTACTCTATAGTCTCCTGAAAATTTGAATCTTCAATTTGGGAGAACAATCAGAAGTAGAGATTATGATTTTAGACCTACCTATTTAGAGGTGATAGCTGGCTGAAATGCTCAGGTCTGAGCACAGAAAGTGGAGAGCTGTTACACTAATGAGTTGTGTTTTTCAAATGTTGGGAGATGTTGTAGTCAGGGGTTGTGAGGAGAACAATTAGAATCAGGACACAGAATTTATAATATTTATGATGGTCACCCAGAGTTAACACAAGAAAATGCAGGAAATCTATCCACAACACTAAAGACATAGAATATTCAGCCAAGGGCCTGAGTCCCACAGCAATGTCCTGTGTAAGTCCAGACGAAGACCCAGAGCTCATGACAGTGCCCCCCACAAGTCCACCTGGAAGTCTAGAGCCCACAAGAAGGACTCACACCAGTCTCTTTTATGGATCTGTGCTGGGAAGGCCCAAAGGTCAGCAGTGGAAGCTAGAAAGTCTATGCCAGTGGTGTGAAGGAGCTGTGCTGGTAGGTTGAAGGTTCTACACAGGAGCTGAGAAGTCATGCTTATAATAATGACCAGGGCTGCCCTGAAAAGCACCACAGCCAACCTCAGTAACATGGAGGTCCTGAGCTCCTCCAACGATAAGAACAGTCCAGTACGTGCCAGAAAGACAGCATGATGAATTTGTCCTGGAGATTAAACAGCACATGTTTTCCCCTCCGGAGCCAGGAAGTGATGCTCGATGTAAGGACCAGAGCTCCCCCAAAGTGAACCACAGCCACTCTCACCAACAAAGTCCCGAGCTCCTCTGATGACAGTGGTTGAACTCACATTGGGGAACCTAGTTATGACGAGCTCCTCCAGGAGAACCAATGGTTCAAACAGCAACACTTAGGAGAACCCACAACACCTCACTCTTCTTCAAGCCTCTGTTTATGCTGGCAACTTTCCTCAGGTAGACCATCTACACTCAGCACCATGTTGATTTAATTCAGCTGGCATTAAGTTGACCAACAGTTTTTAACCTATAACAGGAGACCTGAGTTGGTAAGCTACAGAGAGTGGATCTAGTTTAAAGACACGGCCTAGCATGGCTCAGGACTTGACCACAGTCCTAGTCCAGTGCTGGCAAACCTATGGATGATAATGGTGTGCATTAGCCCCTCTAGGTTCACCCCATTTCCACCTTTTTTTTTTTTTTGCTCAGGGAAGCTGGGTTCCCACTTGGTGCAGCACCCCTTCCCCTCAGAACTCTGAAATAAGGAGATATGTGATGTTGCCTGGTTTGTTATTTTCTTGCCTCTTACACCATGGGATCCTAGGGACTGGCTGCCTTCTTTCACCCTTAACTTTCTTTATAGCAACTCTCCAGGGTTCTCCCAACTGCTTTCTCCCTTTGCTTTCTCGCCTAGCAGGATAATATCTTTCAGTTGTTACTATCCCCCAAGGGATTCAGATCCCTTTATAAAAAATTAGCACTGCTTGTACCTTTGTCTCTGTTGAAGTCTCTGCCATCCTAGTTCCTACTGGACCGTGAATAACACTACTATTGCTGACTAAGGACATAGTTTAAAATGTGTAGATTGTGTCCGTATGCAAAAATGTTGGGAACTAGTTCCAAAGCTTTTGTTGTTAAGTGCTCTTCAGACTTCTGTATCTCAAACTAAAAGGAGGTAGAATGAAAGAGTTAGTCACAACAGTTAAATAAAACTGACTTTATCAAGACAAAAACAAGAATGACCACTCGCATCCTAAAAGAATTTTTGTAAAATCATTTCTAAATCCTTCATTTCAAGGATGAAATTCAGGTTATCAGTCCTGTAAAAAGAGTACACTACATTCTCAGCCTTGATAGCACCTTGTCCTTTATGTGACCTGCTGTGGCTCAAGCAGTGAGCAGAGTCTACAGAATGCAAAAATAAACATCCCTAGGGGCTGTGGAATTTGATGGCCTGTGTAATGTGGGGCAGGAAGCAGGCTGTGTGCCAAGCTCTGTAGGTGAGCCTTCCTGCATCCCACACTTGTGTTTTAGCCACTCTGCAAAAGCGAGGAGCCAGGGCAAACCTGCCTGTAGAGTTTGACCTGGGTTCTTGGTTTGGCCTGGTCTGGACTCCGGGTCTGGAAAGTGCAGTGTCTTCATTAGGGGCTGTGTGAGCCCCATGCTGGGGAAGCTGGCTACAGTGGAAAAACAGGACAAGGAAAAGATGGATGATTTATTGCTCCCGTTCCTCAAGCTTTCTGTACCCTCCCAGTTTGATTTGAGAAAATGTTCAGAACCAGAGAATTGGGGAAGTTCATTCACAAAGTATTTACTGAGTACCTATTCTCTTCCAGGCCCTCTCCCAGGTGCTGGAGAGAAAGCCATGAATGGAACTGTGGGGTTCCCTGCTCTGGGGAGTGGAAACTTTCAGTGCAGATAGAGCCTCTTCTGCTGACAGTGTCTTTTCCACAGTAGTTCTCCGTAGCACTTCACGATGCGAGGGGCTAATTTCTAGCCAATGGAAACTGTTGTCTCAGTGCCCTACATCTCCCCACCCCTAATTCAGCAACAGGGCAGAGCACAGTCACCAGCACAGGATGAGGACAATGTGAAATAGTCAGGCTGCACTGTTCTTCAATAATAGATTTTCTGTTCATTAACAGGACTTTGTGAAATGCGTCTCAAACCCCAGGGTCTCCACAAAGCCAAGAATTCTCAGATATAATTTGACACAATAATTGCATATTCTCTAAAACTACAAGCTTAAAAAGTTCTACAAGGCCACTGAGTTAGATCCCAAAATTTCACCATTGAACCACATAAATTTTGAACATCAGTTTCATAGGAGGTATTGTGCTGGGTGCTGAGATACTTGGTGGTACATTATATATTATTATCTCAGAGCTATATATCTCAGGCCTGGGTCTTACTTTATATGTAATTTCAAGTAAGAGAAGGTGAACTCTGTTACTGCAGAAAATGGTGATTTGGAGCAGGTTTCTGGTTTTGAACTGCACTGTCAACAAATCAGAGGTCAGCGTTTTTCTGCTGTTGCCTGGAATCCACGGCACTGTGGATCAGCAGCTGAATGGGTGGGAAAAATTTTGTTTTTTACTTTCTCTTATGTGAATTGGATATTGTACTTGTTCCTTTTTTTCTGTAGACAAAATACCATATAAATCACTTTTCTGTTTATTCTGGGTTTTATGTAAAGTATTCCTGTATTCACAATACCACACACAATGTAGAAATTCTTGCAGGTTCCTTAGCAAAGGTCAGTGTTTCAGTTTAGTGTACAAAGGTCCCTGACAGACATCCAAAAATCTCTAGTTGAAGTCAATAATTATTTACTCCTCTGCTAACAGGGTCTGTTTGAGGATTGAGCAGAAAGAAGAAGAAAAGAAAGAGAAAAGAATCATTAGTCTTTCTTCACCTAAGAACAATATTTTATTTCATAACCCATGTGCAATGTCATTGAGTAACAAAAATAAATAAATCCATAAGCAGTTGAAGGCATTCCTAAGACTCAGAGACATGAAAGTGAACAAAAACAATTTAGTGTTTGAGCCAGAGGTTTTGCAAAGCTGAGGAGAAAGAGGGATTTTTATAATTTCCTCTCATTTCAATCCTTTTTGGAATTTGAATTTTCCCCCAGGATATAAATTTGTAAAGCTACCAGTTGGAATACTTTGCTATGCTTCTGTAAAAGTTTTGCAGAAAAGTATTGAAATTCTTTCAAAGCACACTTTGAAAGCTGCCCTTTAATATTCTTTGGTATGTATGGTCCCTCTGTGTTTTCTAGTCACAGGCCAAGGTATTCAGTGGCATCTTGAATCCTGCATTAAGATGTAACTAAACCTTTAACTCTTAGTAAGAAGGTGTAATAAACAACATAAGTGACTGGAAGCAAGTTACCTTTCTCTGTGACAACATTTAGCAGAGATATGGCAAGCAGTGTTCTAGGTGCTAGAAACCTAATCTAGAGAACATAGGAGGTATAGCTTCCTCCATAAAGGACTTCAGAGATCCAGTTGAGAGAAGAGTATGCTGTCTTTAAAAGCACCAGCTTTGAAGAAAAACCTGAGGCTGACTCTTGGGCAGTTGGGGCGCTGCCTACTTCATCTGTAAAATGGAGGTTATAAAATTCCTTTATGCAATTAGGATGCAGGTGAAATATATATATATAAACTATGTATATATATATATATGAAGTTATAGCATGGCAGATTAAGTACCCTCTTATTATCTAATGCCCCTCCAAAGCCTCATGTGCTCATAGGTGGGGTTTGGGGAAGTGATTGGATCATGGGAGCATGGTACTCTTTGATGGATTGGTCCAATGATGAATTATAGCTAAATGTGATGCTGGGAGGTGAAATCTGGTTGGAGAAGGTGTGACCTGGAAGGATACATTCTCCTCCTCTTTTAATCACCCTCTGCTTCCTGCTGCTATGTCATGAGGTGTTTCTCCTCTGCCATGCTTCTCTGCTGTGCCATCCTGTTTTGAAACGAGCCAACTATGAAGTAAAACCTTTACAAACTGTGACCCAAGGTAAATCTCTCCTTCCTTATATTGTGGGTGTTGAGTATTTTGTCAAAGCAATGAAGAAAGTAGCTAAAACATGCCCTGCAGTGGTTTGGAGCTGATACATCATCTAAAAGCTCTATTTGGAGACCTGGTCCCAGTAGAGCAGTACTTACAGGTGAGGTTTAGAGACGTGACTGGATCTTGAGGGCTCTCCATCAGTAGATAAATCCATGTCTTAATGGACTATTGGGAAGTGGTAGAAACTTGAGGTGAGGCCTCATGGGAGGAAGTAGGTCACTGAGGGATGTCCTGGCCACTGTGCTTTCCTGTGTGCTTCCTACTGTGATGCTCAGAGCCCAGACACAGTGGAGTCAAGTCGTCCTTGACTCAAGTCTCTGAAACCACAAGGTAAAATAATCTTACCTTCTTTTAAATTCTTTTTCTTGGGTATTTTGTCAAAGCAACAGAAGACTAACACGTACCCCTACATGGTAACTGGTGGTAGTGTTATTATTTTGTGATTTTCTCTCTGCTTAGAAGTTGGATCCTTGAGCCTTCAGAGATGGCAAATACCTCCAGTGTGCCACACTTAGAAACAAGCCGATAGTGTTAGGTACTCTTCATCTTCTAGCTGTGATAGCTGACTTTCATGCTTTATGTCTAAATATTAGACTTCTCTGATGGCAATAAAATGTTTTTCGTGTTTCAACAGAGTTGCTTTTGTTTCATACGACTTCGGTTGGTTCCCCCTAGCAAAGATGGAACTCACTTCATTCGTTGATTAGTTCTTACTTGTCATTAAGTTCTTACTCTGCATTACACTCTGTGTGTGTGTGTGTGCGCGCGCGTGCGCACGCATGCACGCACACATATGTGTTTTACAGTTTGGTAGTGGTGAGGACAATGGAGGAGAAAAGATGCCCAAAGACAGCTTCTGTCCTGTGGAGCTGAACAGTCTAGTGGTAGACAGACTGGTGAGTAGACAACAACTGTGTCCACTTGCTGGCATGTGCAGAGTGACAGCAAGATGCTTGTTTTGAAGGATGGAGGCAGTTGAAACAGGAGTGATAGATAAATTAGGTGGAGAAGCTGAGAAGAAAGGAATTTGAAAGTGAAAGAAATAGCACGTAAAAATATAAAATTTGACTTTTTCAGTGAATAGCAGGAAGCTTGGTATCATAAATAGGTGGGAGTGGACAAGATGAGGAGTTTGAGGCTGGTATTTACCAAAGTAATGGTCATACATATGGATTGCACATGGCTTTTGCTGAGGACTCTGAAGGGCAGGCAGTCCTTAGCCACACAGATCATAGGTGAGGACACTGAGTGTCTGTGGTTAGAAATATGTCTCTGCTTCCTTCTTGCTACAGATACAGGACTGTCTGCAGGGAAGACCTCCACATGGGATGCCCTAAGTGCTGCAGATGAGAGACACTGCAAGCGCACTGTCTCACTGCGGAGATGACAGTAGAGTCCATACAAAAATATCATAATTAATTTGTTACAGTAATAAATCTAAACTCCTTCATAAGCCTCCACTTTAATTGAAGGCAAGGCTGGGGAGTTCATTTTGCCATTTGTGCTCTACCTGAGAACCATCTCTTAATTGTGAAGATTTTTTCCTATGTTTTTTTCCAGCAGTTTTATAGCTTTTGCTTTTTATGTTCATATCTGCTACCTATTCTAATTTTTGTATATGGTGTCATGCAAGACTCAAGATTCATTTCTCCATATGAGTAAATGTGTAAGCCTCTATTTGGACCTGCTGAACTAATATGTTGATAGCTAATTGTCTTGATTGCTTTTGTTTTAGACTGTGTTCAAATCACTTAGAGTAAGTCCGCCACCTTTGTTCTTTCTTTTAAAATTTATTTTGACTTTTCTAGGTCCTTTGAATTTTCATATACATCTCAAAATCATTTTCAATTTTGCCATTTTCTATTAAAAAGAGACTACTAGAATTCTGGTTGAGATTTTATTGAAACTGTCCATCAACTTGGGTTGATATGACATTTTTCACATCTTCTAATCCATGAATTTGGTCTGTCTCTATCCCTCTGTCTCTTTGTGTTTTCTGTCTCTCTCTCTGTTAGAGCTCTTAAATTTCTCTCAGTGCCAGGCATGTGTGATGGCACACACCTGTAATTCCTGCACTTGAGAGGCTGAGGCAGAAGGATTGCTGTAAATTCAAGGCCAGTGTTTGCTACCTAGTGAGCTCATGGCCAGCCTGAACTAGCAAGACTCTGTCTCAAAGCAAACAAAATACCCTGTAAATTTCTCTCATTACATCTGGGCTTGTTTAGCCTAGATGTAACGATATATTATGTTAAATTTATTCCTGAGTTTGTCATATTTTGAAGCTGCTGGAATTTTAAAATTCCTATTTGTACATCATGTGGTAGCTTGTGCCTGTACTTACAGCTGTGTGGGCGCTGAAGGCCAACCTAGGTAAGAGAGGCCTTCTCTCATGGCTCAGTGGTTGAGTGCCTGCTTAGCATATGGTAGCTCCTGACCTGGGTTCAAACCCCAATACCACACAAGCTCACAGAATCTAGTTTCTAAATGTTTATGAAAATATATAGAAGTACAATTGACTATAAAAGAAAAAAATTTAAACTGCAATCTATAACAGGTATTCAAATAAACCATCAAGAAATGAATAGATGAAGCACAGAATGGGAGAAAATATTTGCAAATATATATTTACAAAGATTTATATCTACAGTCTATCAAAATTTGTTATAACAAATCTTCAATAACAAAAAGAGAATCTAATAAATATGGGCACAATATTTGAATAGATATTTCATAATTTATGAATGATTAATAATTCTGTGGAAAATGATTAACACCATTAGCTATCAGGAAGGTACAAACTAAAACTTCAATGAGAATCTATCATCTGATCACTCAAATGGCTGAAATTAAACACACCATCAATGATACCAAGTATTGTTGAGGCTAAGGAGCAAGTGGAATATTATTACCATCACCCAACCACTTTAAAAAACAGTTTAGTAGCATCTTCTAAAGTTAAAGATACACTTTCCATGTGGTTCAACAAATGCATTCCTAGATCTCTACTCAAGATAATAAAACATATCTACAAACTGTCTTGTACCCAAATGTTCACAGAATGTTTATTCCTAATGGTGTAAAACTAGAAACAACCTTACACCATCAACGGATAAAGGAGTGAACAAATTATATCATAACCATAACACAGACTACTACTCAGCCATAGAAAATAGTCAACTACAAATTTGTATAACAAAGTGGACAAATCTGAAAACATCTTGAGGATCTGGAGGCATAGCTCAGGGTGGAATGTGAGTGTCTGCTTTCTGTGGGTGAGGCCGTGGGTACAATCCCTAGAGCATGTGCACACACAATCATGAGGAAAGGAAAGCAAAACAGCTCATAGAGTGTAATTCCACGTTTGTGGAATTCTTGAGAGGAAACAGTAATCTATTTTGGAAGAAAACAGATCAGCGATAGCCAGACGCTGGGTGAATATTGGCTTCCGTGGAACATGAATGAAGGTTCTGGGGTGATGAAAATGTGCTGTGTCTTGATTATAGTCCCTATGACGTGAGTGTGTACATTTTTCAAGTTTAGTGAAGTATAGACCTAAAACGAGTATATTTTATGTAAATTATCCTTCAATTTTAAAAGTTTCTATCTTTACAAGTTTGATCCTTCTTAACTCAGTTTTTTGGGGTTTTTTTTTTTTTTTTTTTGGCATATTCTTAAGCCAAGGCCATGGTTATTTTTCTTGTAAGGGATTGTTTCTCCCCTTCTTGGATTTGTCTCTAAAGTGTACAGTTAAGGAGGCAATGCATGTGTCCTCATTGTGATGATGGATGAAGTAGTTATACAAGTCCCTGGTTTTTCTCTGAGTTTTTCTTTTCTTTTCTTTTTTGGTACTCGGGATCGAACTCATGACCTCACACTTGCCAGGCAGATGTTATGCCGCTGAGCTAAGTCCCCAGCCCCTTTTTTCTTTTTCTCTGAGTTTTTAACAGCCCGTAATGAATCCTCCGGCGTATTGGTCATGGACAGCCTGCTGGTCTCCTGAGCCTTACTGTAAAGGGAAACCCATATTGCTGGAGCGTGGCCTCTGTCCTCACTGTGTACAGTGCTGAATTGCCTCCTGCTGGTGGAATCTCTGGTTCACACTCTAGGAACAGGGCTGGGAGAAATCCCCTGCCTTTCTTCTTATAGTTCTAAAGATCAGCCACCGTTTCTACTTAACCTATTTGTCATAGAATCACCCTTCCCTCTGCCACATCCCTGGGTTTTATCTCTTATTTTCCATCTGTGTCTCTACCGAGAACATGGGAGACTGCGGACCACTGCTGTGCCGCATGGGAGGTGAGAGACAGCAGGCGCTGCCGCTGGCTTTCTGTCCGCCTGGACCAATCATACAGTTCCTGATGAAGTTGTGTCTTCCCATAGTAACCCGCGGTCTCCTATTATACCTTACCCCTCGCTCCAGGTAGCTGAGGGGAGCTCACTGCTTTGTCCACTTGCCTGTGTCTGGCCAAGACTCAGGGAGAAAAACACTTGTCTCTGAGAAGTTAGGTGACTCGTCACTCCTTTAAAGCAGCAGTGCCTAACATTTGGCACCAGAGAATGCTCTTGTGGAAGACAGGTTTCCACAAACTGGGAACGTATAAGGGTGTAGTTTCAGGGTGAGATTGTCATAAGGAGTGGAACCTAGGCCTCTCAGATGTGCAGGTCACAGTGGGGTTTGGATTCCTAGGAGAATGTGAGGCCACTGTGGGTCTGACGAGGTGGAGCTTGGGGAACAATGTGGGGTGCCTTGCTGACCAGCTGCTCACCTCCTGCTTTACAGCCTCTCTCTTAACAGGTCTGGCCAGAGGGTTGGGGACCCCTACTTTAAAACACTTTCCTTTTCCTCCCTGGATGGGCTTCTGTTTCCCCTTTCTGTGTGATGGGAGCTTTCCCTACAATACGGTTCCCTGATTCTTCTCCCACAGATGTATTTATCCTGTGTGGGAACTATCCTCTCATTTCCTATATCAGTAAGCTCCTGGAATATCTTTCTGAGAAAAAAAAACTATGTAGCAATATTTAATATAGTTTGGAGATGAATAATAACAATATACCAAAATATTGAGTAGTCTTTATAGTTTTCATGACAGTTACCAACATACAATAGCTTCCTCACAAGATATGTGCATCTACAATCTTGTTCCTTTAATATTACATTGTATTTTACATATCAGAATATTACCTTCATGTTATAAAGGGCTAAATACTGTTTATTTAATGTGTCATAATTTTAAATCTATGCATTCCATTGCATTTATTTAAGGTATCACAGTTCTCTAAACACTTCCCATTTGGTGAGCCTTTAGGTTGTTACTATACTATAATTATCCATGATATAACTATTAATTTTTTCCCACAGTGTTTGGCTTCTGTTAAATTATCTTTTATGGATCATTTTGCAGAAATGGGATTCTGTTCAGTGAATGTGAATAACTTTCTAATTCTTGACCCCTCACATTATATTATTATTTTGGCATAATGTGCTCCCCTCTACCTCACCACAAATAATGTATTCAAATCCAATAATGGACTGAAGCCTCCAAAGCTGTGAGCCAAAGTAAATTTTTTTCTCTTTATTAGTTGAATATCTCTGGTATTTGTTACAGAAACAGAAAGCTGACTAACAGTGGTTGAGTCAGTAACTCACATGTGAGATCTGATAAGGGTTGATGTAAATAATTCCTGAGGAGAGGGACACGTTGTTCAGCCTAGGTTTCCACACAGGATTCTTGTACGATACTGCACTCTTCAACAAAAAATCAAAACAGAATAACAAATTCCACAAGGAAAGAATCATATAACAAACTAAGTAAATATTTGGAATCATGTCTAAACACCTTAGAACAGGGGCCTACAAACTTTCTCTGTGAAAGTCCAGGCTTTGTGGCAGCATACTCTTTGTGTCAAGTATTCAAGCTACCAAGGACAAATGGAAAGAATGTATCTGTGTTTCAGTGGAATTTTATTTACCAAAAAAGGCAGTGTCCATATTTTACTTGAGGGGTGTAGCTTGCCAATCGCAACCCTAAAAGATAGGCAAATGACATTGCTGAAAAGGTAGCAAGCTAGTTAAACTGAGAGCTCACAATAGAGGTTTACAGTCTGTCTTTGTTTTTTGGCTTTAATTAATATGTCTTAGAAATGTTTATTGTATACACTTTAAGTTACTCTGAGGTTGCATCAGTATTCTAATAAGTTTTTAATAACTAGTTCTCTTGAGGGATATAAAAGTTTTGATGTGTAGCTTGCCAATTTATGGTTTCTGTAGTACAAATGCGTCTACTATGGCCACCAATATGACTGAGCGAATGGTGGGAATGACAGGCATTTGGAACTGGCCTCAGCACACCATTATCAGGACTAGATCTCTTTGGATTGTTTTGGGAGAAGGAATTAAGATGTATTGTCCCTATAAGGAACATAAACATTATGTACTACATATATGTGCTAATAAATAAAAAATATTTTAAAATAAAGTAAAAAAAAAGAAGTCATGAAGTAGAATCATTAAAAACAAACAAACAAATGTCTCTAACTGGTTAGAAAGTGAGGCTCCAGGATAGCTAACCCAGGAGATCAATGAAGTCACTAAGGTCCTAGGTTCTTTTTATTGTCTGTTATGCAGTCCTCTGCTCACTAACTTTGTTCTCAGGCAAGCTTCCTTCATGTGACTAACTAGCTACTGTAGTTTTAGGTATAATGTCCAGATTTGAAATGTCTACAAGAAGAAGAGGGGCTAGCTTTTTCCTGTGTCTTTTCCTGAGGGATATCTCCTCATAGCTCATTGGAAAGAGTTACTTCACATCCCATCCCTCACCACTCCCTGACAAAGGACAGGAGGGAACAATCACAGACCATTCCTTGAAGCAATGTCCACTGGAAAGAGATGATAAGCTCCTAATTAAAACCAGTGGAGGACATGTGAAATCTGCTGCAAGAAGTAGTATATATAAAAGTGAAAGTACAAGTATGGGAATCTTTTTAAATAAGAATCTTTGTTAAAGTGTTTAAATTTGGGAGAAGAGCATAGTAGACAGCTAAAACCGTTAATCCATAACACAAAGATACACGTTGGAGGGACCAATCTTGAGGCTCCAGGGTGTCAGTGGCTCCACTGGGAGACTGGGCTTACTCTGAAATTAGACATGCTTCTACAACAAAGAAGTCAGTAATCTATGGACATGTTTTTAGAAAATAGGAATAGTACCATTTAAATCTGCATTTAGCTATATCAGGCAGCAATTCATGTCATCTGTTGAGTGAGCCACCAGCAAGAGTTATGTGTGTAAGATTTGACAAAAATATTTATGAATTTATACCAAGTAGTGAGGAAATGTGGTGGAGGGCAGTGTATGACATTAATTAGGGGACGTGGCCTTGCCATCACACCAAAGTTCACATACCATTTTAGTGGCTTAACAGTATTAATAATAATTGAACACACTAAATTTTTCTAGCCAACGTTACTTTCCCTATAAAACAGGGTAATAATACCTACATTCTACAGTTGCTTTGAGGTTAAATGAGATACTTTCTTTAATGTCACTTAATTGACCTATGGAAAGTTCTCTATAAATGACAGCTTTATATTGTTGTTTGCACTATGCTCCCAAATCAGCATTTTGACTATTGTTCAGTGCCTAGGCCAGTGATAATAATGTTATAGCGTCCAATAATAACTTTTTAAAAAACTTTTTTATCAGTATATGTTTGTATTACATAATAAGTATATTCATTGTGGAAAATAGGTACATGTACAGAACACAATTTTTTTTAAGTTGCTTTATTTATCACTGTCAGATTTATTTATTTATTTTATAAGACTTTATCAAGATAATTATCATAAGCACAGATTAAAAACTAGGCTCACAGAGCAAAACATATAAAAGACATACAACAGTTATAGTAAAGCAATGTACAATTTTAGATACATTGACTATTCTGGGTTACAATAATATTTTTTTCTGATTTTTTTCCTGCTGTCTATTTTTTGTCCACTTTATATATTGGGTTTCTCATGTAAAAGAAACTGTAAGGCATTTAAGCTTGTATGTTTGATTCACTTCACTTAACACTGTGATCTTAAAGTGTGCCCATTTCCCTACAGTAATAATTTTTGTTTTTTCAACTAAGGTTTAGCATTTATATCAATACTGAGTTTCCAGTACTTGTGATGAATTTGTAATCTTCAGTTGTCTGCTTGCTTCCTTTGTCCTCAAGTCTAAGGAAGGCTAATAGGATGAGGAGGGAGAGCACAGCTTGATAGAGTGTGGGGATCATTGTTGCCTCCTTACCCTCACTGTTATTTGCTCTCTGAACTCGTAGGCACCCGGGTCCAGAGCTTCAATCTTGTAAAATCTATTGTAACTCATTTTCTTAAGAGAACTGTGTTCCTTAACACACGGCTCATTAGGTAGCTTGGTTTGCCTGTAAGTTACATGGTATATGGTAGCAATAGCATATGTTCACCAAATAGTACACATTTTGTTATACAAATAATTTTTTGAATAATTTTGCACTCTCCCATGGGGCTTGAAGAAACAGTCACGTTGCACGGTGCCCATGCAGAGGGCCAATTCTAGCCAATTTTTGAATAATTTTGTTATTCAAATAATATTTCATTACATTAGTGTTCAGATTTCTTCTGGTAATCTTTATAAAATTGCAGCAACAACTGGGTTACTGTCTAGAAGAAAAAGTATTAACCAAAACTCTTATCTTGCCCCTTAAAAATGAATCACTAACTATAAGTAGGAAGGCTATTTAACATATTGAGGAATACCTTAAGAAACAATCTATCTTGCAATCTCTAGGGCACCAGAATCAAGTCCTAATACAGCATGGTCGTTGGCTGACAGCGTCACACACCTGCAATGGGTGTTAGCTAGACTGCTCTTAACTAGAGGGGCAGCGAAGGAAGGAGTGGCTTCCAACCTCACGAGATATAGGAGAAAAAGAAACCCAAGAGTTTACCTTTTTTTTTTTTTCCTACTTTTAAAAGAATTCATGTTTGGAAAACATACTAAATATATTCATTGTGGGGAACTGGTACAGGTACATACTAGGTCTTGATACTTTTTTCCTTTCCCTGTTTCCCTGTTGGTTAGGGGCTGCCCTGGGTTCCCACAGGCTGCCCACAGTTCTCTGGCCCTCTGCATAGGCACCGTGCAACATGAATGTTTCTTCAAGCCCCATGGGAGAGTGCGAGAAGCAGGGCTGAGTCTCAATAACCTGATGTGATCATGGGAGTCGTGGCCCATCACTTATGCTGTTTTGTTGGTCAGAATCAAGGCACAGGTCACACCCACATTTGGTTACAAATAATTATATTAATAGGAAACTAATAATCGATTCTAGCCAAGTGAAAAATCTATCTTTGGACATAACAATAAAATATAAATATGCCCACATGTTTGGTTTTAGATGGCAAGTAACCCTTGTGCCAGGTAGCATTCTATGCCAGCCTTGAATGCCAACAGGAAGACACGGAGCAGCAGACTCTTCCAGGATCATAACTTGCTGTTGGAATAACTTGGAAAAGAAGAAAAACAATCAAAACCATGGCAAAAGTAAATAGAGTGGGGTCCACCTCCCCACCGGACGGAGGCTGGGGCTGGATGATTGTGGCTGGCTGTTTTCTTGTTACCATCTGCACCCGGGCAGTCACCAGGTAGGTGGGATTTTCTTCTTAATTTGTTAAGATGATCTGGCTTCTCTTGTCTTGTGAAAAAGTGTGTGTGTGTAACTTTGGTTTTTTTAATTAATTTTTGGGTACATTTTAGGTATACATAATGATCACATTCATTGTAGGGAATTTGTACTTGTACGCAATATAACTTAATTCCTTTTTTCTGCCGTTCTCCTCCCCTCCCTTCACCCTCTCTTCCTCTCCTTATTTACAAAAGCTTTATTTCCATTTTTCGTTGTTTTCTCATCATTTTTTTTTCTTTTCCTTCTTTTCCTCCAAGCTCCTCCCTGGTTCCCCTTCCCATTTAAACACATCATATGGGTTTTTGTCCTTGGATCGGTTAATATGCTGTATTATATTTATTGATTTGTATATGTTGAACCATGCCTGCCTCCCTGGAGTGAGTCCTACTCGGTTATGGTATATAATCTTCTTGATGATTTGCTGTATTGTTTGCCGGTAACTTCTTGAGGATTTTTGCATCAATGTCCAGTCAGGAGATTGCCCCGTAGTTCTCTTTCTTGGTTGGGTCCTTTTCTGTTGTCTTTCTTTCTTTCTTTTTTTAAATCAAGGTAATGCTTGCTTCAGGAATGATTTTGAAAATATTACTTCTCTTTAGATTTCATTAGAGAGTTTGAGAAATAGTGGTAGTAAGTCTTCTCTAAATTGCTTGCAGAACTCAGCACCATCCACTGCTGTCCACTGTAGTCCACCACTCTGTTCCACTGATTTTCTTCTCTGTGGAAGCTTCTGAGATCTCTAACAGTCACCAGGCATGTGCAGATGTAAGCAGCCTTTCCCACCCAGTGAGTGTGGGCTGAGGGAGAAAGTACCACCTGCCTCCTCCTTCTTCACGGGGTTTTCTTTCTTCGCTCTCTCTATGGGGTTTAATTTTTGCTTCAGATCTTTCCTGCGTCACAGGGACCCACTTCCCTCCTATTCTTTTCCTCACATTGCTATATTCCTGGACACCAAATCTAAGGGAGTCTCTTTTTCTGCTGCTCACCACTATGTCATCTTCCCAGAAGTCTTGTTTTCTTTGACTATTCAGATACCTTTTCCTTTGCAAATTCTGATGCTTAGGTGTGGTAGGCAGTAATTTCTACTAATATCAGCTATGTGTTCAGATGTTTAGGCATGTTATTTTTAGACCAAATGTAATGGCTATTCCAGCCATTTGTTTTCATATGCAGTTCTAGAAGATGTAAAAGCATATGATATACATTACTTTTTACATTCCATTTCCCCTATCATTAATATGAAATATTTAAACCTGTTACATATGGAATAAATGGGAACTATACCAATTTGTTCATTAGAGGAAATTTTTTCCATGGTATTTTCTGTAGATAATTGAGGATTTACATGAGTGACACTAATTTACTGATGGTCTTTCACACTCATCAGTATGTTATGTGACGTCTCGTTTGGTAGGACATCAAATCTCAATTTTCTTTCCGTAACATTTGGGATGGTCAACAGACCCTATGATTGCTACCGGGGGCTAAAAGTTTTAAATTGTGGATTTAAGTTTCAATTTCTATTTAAGTAAAATCAATTCTGTTATTTTAAGAACACAAAAAGTAATGATTCCTGTTTTTATTAGTATGTTTGATATACATTCATTTTGGACAGTTAGTAATATAAATATAGTATCTTGATCATTTTTAACCTCTTTTCCTAGCACATCCATCTCTCTGCTTCCCTAGATCCATTTCTGCATCTCTAAAATGTCTACCTCTTTATTTTGATTTATTTATTGTTTGTTTGTTTTTTGAGATAGAGTCTTGCTATGCAGTTAAGGCCGGCTTTGAGCTCACTTTGTAACCCAGGCTGAACTCAAACTTGTATCGGTCCTCTTGTCTCAGCCTCCTGAGTGTTGGGATTATAAGCATGTGACACCATGCTTGGCTTTACCTCTTTATTGCTTACCATCTTTCTTTTTTATTTTTCTCTTTAAATTATTATATTTTGGGATGTTCATATAAGAAAAAACTACTTAATAGCCTTGTGTATGACTTATTTCACTTAACATTGTAGTCTCAACATTCATCCATTTTTCTATAAATTACTGTTGTTCTTTATGGATGAGTAATACTACATTTGTCTCTTGATTGGTAGACATGTAGGCTGGTTTCATATTTTAACTATTGTGAAATGAGCTACTAGCTTGCATCAAGCATTTACTGAGGACAAGGTTTCATGGTAGGTTTCTCCAAAAAAAGACAGAGATGTCAGACATGATATTGAAGGCTTAGGCACAAATAACTGAAATACAAAATGTGCTAAATATAAATGTCTGTGAGTGGAATCAGTTCTGACAGGAAGTTCAGGTCAGGCTTTCTAGAACAGTTATTCCTGAGTGAAGTCTTAAAGAATGGGAAGGATTTGGCCTGGCGCAAGTGAAAGCAGAAGATGTTTCAAGTTGTATCAGTACTATGTACTTCATCCGTCCCTGGCTTGGTGGTCATGGTGAACAACCTCCTCTCCTGATATCAGAAAAGAAAGTTGTGGGTGAAAGTGAAGACCTATTGCTAGAAGTTACCAGGAGATGTGCACAGGAGGCCACTGACTCTGGATAAAGTCAGATTAGGAACCTGTGTTGAGGCTTTGGAACCCAAATGTTATGAACCCAGAAGCATCCAGGAGCACAGGAGATGAGAACAAGGAGAGCTGCTCCAGGGTGATTTGTTCAGCCAGATCATCAGCGCCTATGGGAAAATCAGCTCTTTTTCTTTCTTTTTAAAACTATACTTAAAATTAAAGATCATGCATTCAGATGGGAAATTCAAACAGTTTGGAAATATATAAAATGTCTTCTTCTCTTCATTTCTCAAATTCCAGTTTCACTGCCTAAAGTTAACCTTGCAAATAGTTTCTTGGAAGCTGTACAAAAATGAAACAAAACAAGAAAATGCTTAAGCTTATATTAACATATAAATGTATTTTTTTAGTTACATTAATGGAGCTCCTTACTGGCTTGAAGTTTTTTCCCTGCTTTCTAAATAATATCTCTAAAAGTCTTTCTGCATCAGCACCTATGGCTTTCCCTCAATGAAAAATAGCTGCTTAAAATTTCACCATCTCACAAGACAATAATTTTGAAACTAGCCTGAATAAACTAGTGAGATTCCCATCTAAAATAATAATTGTGCCCTAAGACTGTGCCTGTGTTTATTCTACACATATTTATTACTGGATGTTTTTATTTTTTCTTGTTTTTTGCTGTCACAATGCTGTAGTTATGACCCAGGTCTTTGCAAAATCCTATTTCAGCTCTTCCCTTCCACCACACAATTTTTTTTTATTGTCTTTTGAGATAGGACCTTGCTATGCAAGATGGCATTGAGCTCACTTGGTAGCCCAGGTGGTGTTGAACTCACAACGATCCTCCTGTCTCAGCCTTCTAGTGCTGGAATCATAGGCATGAGCGACCATGCCCGGCTCACCACACAAATTTTACATAGAGCTTAAAGTTGTGTAGACTGTTACAACAGCTATTATTATCTACTTCCTCTGTTTGTTAGT
>PVJX010015391.1:0-42643 GCA_004027295.1 Dolichotis patagonum | reverse complement strand
ACACAAGCATGCCTATAAATGATAGGTTGTAGCCAGAGCTCCTGTGTGTACTGCATCATTTGTCTCGGTTTGCATGTGTAATTCACCACATAGTCAATCTATAAACTTAAGGAGACCATAGTTCTGAACTTGTATGACTTGGCTTCATGGTTCCAGATTTTCTCTGATCTTTCAATGTGCTTTGTTTTGAATGATCTACTGAATGGCATACTTTTAGAAAACATTTTTTCTTTCAGTGCCAGTTGCATTCAATTTCTCTATGAAGGAAGAAGAGCCTGGGTGACCACTTAAATTCAGTGAGTTCCACTGGGCCTACTCAATGTCAAATGTCATCATATTGTTTTCAGCAAATTTGGAAGACAAAGATTTAAAGTTTCTCTCATCTTGTTGATTTTATATCCTTTGATTGCTTTTTGTCCTCTTATTAGTATTTTAATAATAATCCTCAGTAGTAGAATGCTATTAGATCCTTTTTTTTTTTTGTCTTTTTGATGCAAAGTTTCATCATGCAGTTCAGGCTGGCCTTGGGTTCACTTTGTAGCCCAGGCTGGTCTTGAACTTGCAGCTATCCTCCTGCCTCAGCCTGAGTGCTGGGATTACAAACATGCACCACTGTGCCTGGTTTAGATCCTAATTTTTGAAACCACACTTTCTAGGAAGCAAAATTGAACCTTTCAGATCAACTATCTGCCTGTTATCTCGATTAAATTGAGAAGCCATGAAAAGCCTCAGTTTCCCTATACATAAAATGACAATAATAAAACAGAAAAGGCTTTTTGACTTTAAAATGAATGTGCTTTAAGCTGTTTAACATTTTATAGTAAGTTTGGAAATTCTCCTTTCAAGGTTCAAATTCTGGTACTTGAAAATGAATTCATCTTAATTCATAGCTAACACTGCAAAGCTATGTTACTTTTAGCATAAATAAATAATGAATCAAGTGTTACATTTTTGCCTGCTAGGGATAAAATCATATGATAGTATGATTGCTAATATTCATTTGAGACTTTTGATCTAAAGCAGAATTATAATCTTTTGATATTTAAGTAATTCTTTTTGAAAAAAATAACTTGTCAAGAGTTTGCTGATTTTCTCTTCTTCAATTGTTAGCTACTCTGATCTCTGTCAGATCTTCATTTTGTTAATGCTTCTACCTGTGATTTGAAGTGGTCCAGTATACTTTTTATCAATTTCAAGAAATCTACATCTTTACACGATTTACAGATATGATATAAGATTGGGTTTGATTGTGTTACTGATGAAATTAACAAGACACTGAGAGATAAAACCTTTGGTTGTTACACTGGGATAAGTGCTAGCAGGGAGGGAGCAATGTTTGTCTAAGTGGCTGAATTTATTGGTAGTGTTTCATATTATAATAACCTTCACTTTCACCTGAACCATTGCAATACCATGAATAAATACTGTACTAATATAAAATCTTAATTCAGTTAATCATATTGCTGGTAAAACCAAATCTAGGAATGTGTCTAAGACAATTAGCATAGTATCTGGAGAATAATCCCAAAGCCAAACATCATATGGCTATGATTTGTAAGATTTTATGTATCTTTCCTAAGGCAGGCAGTTGACCATAAACAAGTCTTTGGTGTACCCACTTAGGAAAATGGAGTAGCCATCCAGCAGTTCAGAATTTTTTAGGCTCAAATGAATCACCCATTTTAAAAATTTATCTCCCCAGAGTTTATTACCACAAACCAACTATCAAAACATATTTTTTAGAATGTTGGTAGCCCAATTATTCATGCTGCTTTTTTCCTCAAAGGGAAGGGGCATAGAAGCAGTGATGAAATACTTTTGGATTCTAAGTCAGAGACTGAAAAATAACTGTGAATGAAAAATCAAGATGCTGTTTCAGACGTAATTTCTTTTAGCAACTTTATCTCTTCTTTTTCTCCAACAAAAATCTTTTTTTGAGCTAAGATGGAAATCAGAAGGGAAATTATTCATTATTATTTTAATTACTATGATTTTTATTAGATGCTGTGGAGAAGACCACCACACTCAAAAAAGGTAATGATTAGAATAATAACCCAGACCAAAAGCATGCAAGGCTCAGATGATTTGCTGTCAAAATGACCTTGATAACAAATCAATTAAAATTTAGGTGATTATTTCTCAGTTTGATCACTCTTTGTGTCTTTATTCTCCATCTTAACTTTATTTTAAATAAATGAATTATCTAATCAGTATATATTTTAATTATCTGGCTCATTGCTTCTCAAAATTTATGTGTATAAGACTCACCTGGAAAATTTTGCTAAAATGAAGATTCTGACTCAGTAATTCTAAGAAAAATTTGGGAAGTGTGTTTCTAAAGCAGCTTCCTTGAAAATGTGGGTACTATTGGTCCAGGACAAAGACCAACATTTTGAGGAGAGTGGGAGTACAGTAGGCCCAGAAATGTCATGCTTTTTGACGAATAAAGGGATTGAATGTATCATTTTCTATTTATCAACATTATGTTGCAATATATCAGAAAAGGAAATAACATTAGTCTTCCTAGCTTTACTTAGGCTTGAAAAGACAAGCTAATTGTTTCTGTGAACTCAAGGACTTTTCAAAATGATAATGTTCTATTTCTTTTTGTGTATTAGCATTAAGCTGTGTAATTTAATTTCACTTTGAAAAAAATTGTCTGAGTAGATAGTCTGCTTTCCCTAGGTTTTGTGTTCACTAATAATCTCTTGCCTTTTCCCCTCATGAAAGTTCTATACTTGTTCTAATTAGAGAACAAAAAATAATAATTACAGACATAAGAATACAGCTTCAGGCTCTTGGTTATATAAGGAATATTGTGATTAAATGCACCATGATAAACAACCATAAATAGTGCCTAATTGCCTTCTTACTTTATCCCAGGGAGATGGGTGTTATTTTGACAGGTGAGAACATGACATCAATTAAATAACTACAGCAGCAACAGGTAAGTAGCCCCAGAGTTGAGATAAGAGCTTAGTTCTTTTTGACCCCAAAGTCTTTCAAAAAGGATTCATGAAACAACTTCAAACAAATATCCAGGAAATTAAAAATTCCACTGAAAGTATATGCAGCAGAATGAGCCAATTTGAGGACACAATATCAGATGTAGAAGACATGATTATGTTTTGTGATGATAAAAAGAAAGATTTCTTAAAAATAGCAAGGAACCAAAGAAAATCAATCTAACAGTTGCTAAATGATTCAAGAAAAAATAAAATAAAATTGATCAGAGTCAACGACAAAGCAAGAGATAGCACAAATGACAAACAAAAACAAGAACAACAAGAATAACAAAAACACCTGTTCACAGAAGTAATGGCAGAAATCTTCCCAAGCACAGAAAAATAATTTGACAAACATATAAGTGAGGCACACAGAACTCCAATGAACCATTATCAAAAAATCTACACCAAGGGACAAAATAGTCAAGATTCTAGAAATTCAACCAAAGAACAGAATATTAAAAACTGTTAGAGAAAAGAAACAAATCACTTATAAAGGAAAGCCTATCAAAGTCACAGCAGACTTCTCAGCACAAACTCTGAAGTCAAGGAAAGCTTGGAGTGAAGTATTTCAAGCCCTAAAAGAAAACAACCTTCAACCCACTGATATACCCTGAAAAACTATCTTTCAAATTTGATGAAGAAGTAAGATATGTCCATGACAAAGAACACCTGAAGAAATCATAACCAACAAGCCAGCTCTCTAAAATGCTCTGAGAGACATTCTAGAAAGAGATGACAAGGACTACAACTCCTTGAACCCTAACAGAATAAATCCACCAGGCAAGGCAAATAATTAATCAGAGCAAAAAACAAAAAGGGAATCAACTACAGGAAAATAATATGACAAGGGTAAGTCCATATATACCAGTTATAACCATCAATGTAAATGGTCTCAATTCACTAATGAAAAGAAACAGACTGGTAGAATGGACCAAGAACCAACAGTCAACAATATGCTGCATAGAGAAACACATTTAATTCAGAAAGAAATTCACAGAGCGAAAGCCAAAGGATGGAAAGCAGTACCTTATGGGACAGGAACCCAGAAAAAAGCAGGAGTAGCTATTCTATTTGCAGACAAAGTAGATTTCCAGCCAAGTCTGATTAAGAGAGACAAAGAAAGTCACTACATCCTTGTAAAGGGAACAATCCAAGAAGGAGACATATCAAGCATAAATATATGTGCATCAAATAACAGTACATACAATTACACAAAACAAATATTGACAGACATAACAAATCAAATAAACACTAACATAATTGTAATTGGGGACATCAATACCCCACTGTCACAAATAGACTGATCAACTGGCCAAAAAGTCCACAACAAAATATCAGAACTAAATAAAAGTTTTGAATAAAAAAAATTTTAGTTACAGACAGAGTGTTTCCCTCCACAATATCAGAGCACACATTTTTCTTAGTTGCACCTGTGTCATTCTCCAAAATAGATCACATACTAGCTCATAGAACATGCTTAAATGAATGCAAAAGAATTGAAATTATCCCATGCATGAGACCATAGTGTGATGAACTTGGAAATTAGTGGCAAAAGAAACCACAAAAATTTCATAAACATATGGATGTTAAATAATACCCTCCTAAAGAACCAGTGGGTCATAGGTGAAATTAAAGAAGAAATCAGGCACTATCTATAACTAAATAACAATGCCAATGCAACATTCTAGAACTTACAGGAATAGGGGTAGGGAGAGAATTCATGAATAAAATGCAAACTGCATGGGAAATACTTCAAAGACTCAACAACTGGGATCTCACACTACTACAAAGTTTTTGCACTGCAAAAGAAATCACCAACAAAGTGAAAAGAAAACCCACAGAATGAGAAAGAATCTTAGCCAACAATCCCTCAGACAATGGATTTATATCCAAAACATATAAAGAACTGAAAAACATCAAGCCCCCCAAATTCAAAGATCCTCTCCAAAAATGGGCATCTGAGATGAACACACAATTCTCAGATGAAGATATACAAATGGCAAATAAATACATGAAGAAATGTTCACCATCACTGGTCATTCAAGAAATGCAAATTAAAACAGCACTGAGATTTCATTTCACTCCGGAAAGAGTGGCTGCCATCAAGAAAACAACTGATAACAAACGTTGCAAGGATGTGGGGGAAAAAGGAACTCTTCTCCACTGTTGGTGGGAGTGCAGGCTGGTGCAACCACTGTGGATATCAGTATGGAGATTCCTCAAAAAACTAGGATTGGAAATTCCATTCAATACAGTTATTCCCCTCCTGGGTATTTTTCCCAGAAAAATTGAAAACATCAGGTCACAGAGATATATGTGCACCTATGTTCATAGCAGCACAATTTGTGAAAGCTAAATCTTGGAAACAACCAAAATGCTCATCAATTGTAGACTGGATGAAAAAAATGTGGTATTTTTATACAATGGAATACTACTCAGCCATAAAAATGATGATCTTGTGGCTTTTATAGGTAAATGGAGCCAACTTGAAAATATCCTCATTAGTGAAATAAACAGGACTCACATGAGTAAGTATCACATTATCTCTCTAGTGTAAAAAATTAACAAAAACTGACCCAATACTGGGATCCAAAAAGTATGATAGATATTGTGAAAGTGAATGGGAAGGAAAGTGCTCTAAAGAGTTTAAGTATATGTATAGTGTCTAAGATAGTTGACCATATTACTGAATTTCTGTTGGAACTTTGAACAGAAGGATTTGCACTGTCAGTGTTTGAGTGTCTAGCCACTATGTATGCTTTGATTTTGTGACTTTGGCAACTATTTTTTGAGATGACAATGAGTAATGTATCAGCTAGTGATTCTATGATGAGAATTTTTTTCCTTTGAATTCCTTGAATTCAGTATTTTCTACCATTCTTTTCTGCTTTTCTATTTTCTTTTCTTTCTTTGAAAAAAAAGAAAAGAAAAATATGTAATATAACAACAATTGTTAAATTTTTTTCATTCTGTTGTGAAAACCTATACTGCTATTGTTTTGAGTTTGATGTTGTTGTTTATGTCTTTTGCTTTCTGTGCTTCTTTTCTGACTTTTCTCTTTTATAAATAAATAAAAAATAATATAAAGTATTAATAAATCAAAAAGTTGGTTCTTTGAATGAGTAATAAAATTGACAAACACTTAGCAAACCTTATCAAAAAGGAAAGAAAAGACTCAAATCCATGCAATTATGAATGAAACGATTTAAATCACAGCAGATCCTGTAGAAATCCAGAAGATGACTTAAACTTACTTCGAGAACCTGTATTCTAATAAGATGCAAAACACAGAAGAAATGGATGGATACCTAGATATATATATCAAAGTTGAATCAAGAAGATATAAAAATTCTAAATAAACCAATATCAGCCAATGAAATTGAAGATGTAGTTAAAAACTTGCCAATGAAGAAAAGTCCAAACTCTGAGAGATTCACTATTGACTTCTACATGACATTCAGAGAAGACCTGATGCCACTACTTCTCAAAGTCTTGAATGACATTAAGAGGGAAGTAATATGCACAAATCCATACCTAGAAGTGATGGATACCTAGATATATACCTAGGTATCCATCCTACCTAGATGATACCAAGATTAGAGATGGTTCAAACTAACAAAGAGAACTACAGGCCAATCTCCCTAATGAACATGGTTGCAAAAATCCTCAATAAGACACTGGCAAACAGAATGCAGCAAGTCATCAAGAAGATTTTATACCATTATCGAATAGTATACAGCCCAGAGATACAGGGTTGCATAGACATATGCAAATCAATAAACATAACACATCATATCAACAGAGCAAAAGACAAAAACCACATGATCATCTCAATAGATGCAGAAAAAGCATTTGACAAAGTCCAACACTCATTCATGATAAAAACCTAACAGAAAATTGGAATACATAGTCTTTATCTTAATCTGATAAAAACTATCTATGACAAACCAACAGCCAACATCATACTAAATGGACAAAAACTGAAAGCTTTCACTCTAAAATCAGGAACAAGACAAGGATGTCCATTCTCACTACTCTTATTCAATACAGTTGTGGAAGCACTGGCCAGAGCAGTGATACAGGAGAAAGAAATGAACGCAATAATAATAGGAAAGGAGGAATTTATAGTATCATTATTTATGGGTAACATGATAGTCCACATAGAAGACCCCCAAAACTTCATCAAAAGATTTAAGAACTCATTTTGAATAGGAACTCACCTTATCCCTTTGTCACAATGAGTAACCTGAGTTTTTATATTCCCTACTGTTCAAATAAAGACACTCTATTTCTCCTTCCTATCCTTTCACAATAAAATTGCTGGCACTACAGTGACAGCTCCTAATATATTTTGTGAAAAAAATCTCATCTTCAACCCAAATAACCCAAACATGTTTTCAGACTGTTTTACATTAATTCACTTTCCTCATTTTTGTGTGATTTGCTATCTTTCTAGCTTTTGTCCCGTATAGCTGACTATACTTGATACTTTTTCAAAAAGAGAAAAGAAAATCCTATTATATACAGAGCTCAGTTTAAGGTAGTGGTGAGATCTAAAATAGACAGATGAGACAATAAAGTTTACAGAGATAACCCAGGAAATGTCTTTATGAACTTGGTGAGAGCAAAGTCTTCTTTGCAGGATACAGAAGACATTAATGATAAAGAGAATTACTGATAAAATAAAGTGTACTATATTAAAATTTCTGTTGACAGGGCTGGGGATTTAGCTCAGTGGCTTAAGTGCCTGCCTGGCAAGCGCAAGGTAGTGAGTTCGATCCCCAGTACCAAAAAAAAAAAAAAAAATTCTGTTGACAAAAACATAATATTTAGAAAGCAAAAAAGATGAGACACTACATGAGAGATGATATTTTCAGCACATGGAAAAAGTCAGCATGCCAGAAAAAAAAGAAAAAAGAAAAAACAAAATTCCAGCAAATCAGTCAGAAGGACATAGAAGATATAACAGAACGTGTTACAAATTACATAAATTGGCACTTTTCCAAAAAAGTGTATCCATATTTCTGGTAAGCACATTAAGATTTTATAGACTTTATTTGTTGTTGGGGAAATATAAATTAAGCCCACAATCACATATTACTTCAGGTCCCCCAGGATGGCACAGTCACAATCAATCAGATGAACAATAGCAAACCCAGCACACAGCATGGAGCCTTTGGAACCCTCATGTACCACTAGTGGGAATCTAAGTTAGTAGCAACTTTGGGAAAGCTTGTGACAAAAATCACTAAAGTTGAATAAATACACAGCCAATGGCTCAGCGATTTCCCTCTCACATACACGTCTAACAGATAAGTGAACAACAGAAAGTCACATATCTGAATACCTTCCATTGGGCATTTATGAATGTCACAACTGACAACGATCCAAATGTCATAGGCAAAGAATGGATGAATAAGTTGTTTTTCATTCATTCAATGACTGTACTCAGAAATGAATCCAGATGAATGAATGGTAAATGCTACAATACGGGTAAATCTCGTAAGTACAGTGTTCAGCAAAAGAAGTCAAACATAAAAAGTACACATTGCATGATTCTTTTTATATGAGAAACAAAACCAGGCAGAATTGAGGACTAGTGTTAGAAAAGATACTTAGAGAAGAGGGAGTAGCCAATGCTAGGATGTTGGGAAGACTTTCAGGGTATTGGAAATCAACCATGTCCTGATCTGAGTTTGTGTTTACCTAAATTAAACTTCATTAAAAAAATCAGAGGTTTATATTTACATATATATGGAAATAGTGCATAAATTTGGCTGTATACTACTTTTTCAATAAAATTAAAATATATGGAGTTGAATTATTTAAAGTTTTTTTTTTGTTTTCAAAGTAAGCTATCAGTAGTTTTTCTACTTTAGCAAATAAAAGAATTTTTCTTGGTCTCATTGCTTTGTCTTACATAACTGAAATCTGTTTTAAAAACACATTTTTATGACACCTATGAAATAAATTTCTGCTACTATTTTATTGTCCCTAGGTTTTTCCTTTTACATGTGAACTCTATGCTGTACTTTTTTTGAGCTCTGATTTTATGCTTTTTTGGGGGGTCACTTTCCCATTTGAGTTTTATGTTTCAGTAGAGTTCCTGTAATACTCTCATTTGGACTTAAACGCATTATCGAACATTAAACAAAGACCTGTCACCCTAGGTCTGAAGTATGACCTCATTCCAGCTAGCATTTAAGGAAACAAAAGTCTCTTGTGAGTGATGAGACACTTGCTTCCTGAAGATGTGAGGCTTAAATTTAAACAGATGTGCTTTGAAAAAGAGCCCCAAGGGTGGGAGTAGAAGAGAATCTTTACCTGTGAGGAGTAAAAAACTGCTGTCTCCACCGCGTCCTGTGGAGAGCTTTGCACACTCTCCATCACCATCTTCCAGGCGGCCCCAGACCACTGGTGGGGATAGTTTCTAAAAGGTTTGGATTCTGGGGTCATCAGGTAAAGAGTTAGGTTCTAGATCTTACTGTATGTTCTTGAGCAGAGAATTCACACTATCTCCGAATTTCAATTAACTTCCTTATAAAAATGGCAATGAAAATAACTATGCCGTAAAATCATTGCAAGAATTTAAATCACATCCATATATGTTTCTAACATAATATTTAACACCTCTAGATGTTCAAAAGATGGACAGTCTTCTCTTTGTATTTGTTTCCTTTTTACCTGAAAATATATCACTGTAATAGTTTGCTACTATTTGATACAGCATAGAGTAGTAGGACATGAGATACTTATTTCATGAGTACAAATCAGATCCACTTACATTTTCATACCATGTTTTTCTTTCTGAATTTTGCAGATGAAGCTTGTATTCCAAATAGGGTAAGAACATAATGTTTTGAACTAACATTGATCATAATGAAGATACTTGATCTATTATCTCAAAAAAAAAACCAGAGTATTAACACAGATGAAAATTTATCTTGTACTATTTTTGCAATTTTTCTTATATGCAAAGTGCCACACATTAAGACAAACCTCTGCTTAAGACTCTAACGTAATTATAATGTTTCTACAGAAATGGATATTTGGTTACTCTTTATTCTAACAAGTTGAATTTGGCTTTTACAAAAATTTGTTAGCTAGAAAAGTTGTAAATGAAATAACTGGAGAGGACATTAGTAGCAGTCATTCTCCTTTTATACTTGAAAAATTTGAGAGAAATGAAACGACTTGCCTAAGTTGGCGACTGAAAGTGAAAAGTCAGTGAACGCCTCCTCTTTTCTAAGTGGTACGGAATAGTCCCAAATGCTAGAAGACCGGAGTCAGTGTGTCAATGGTTTGGAAAACTGGACTAGAAGATGTAGTCAGGGCTCAAGGTACAAAGTGAAAAAGGCCTGGGCGTGTAGCTCTGTGCAGAGGCCCAGGGTTCAATCCCCAATAATGAAAGAAAATTAGACATTTATATATGAATCAGTTTTCCCCAACTGAGCCTCTAAAATCTAGAACTTAGTGCCCCCTGTGGGTCCAGCTGTGTCTGGAATCTGACTGTGGCCTGGGGCCCTGTCAGCTGCACAAAGACCAGGCCAGACTGGCAAGTTCAGACCTGGCAGAGTGCAGTTTAAGGAAGTTGTACCCTGTTCACTTCTGCACAGGGCCTCTCCCCAGGCCGTCCGCTTAAAGCATGCCCCATAGATCAGGAGATAATTGGTTTTTTTTTTAGAGTAGAATATATTTATTGACAGGAAGCTTCTGTCTGAAGAGAGACAGAAGGAATCCCAAGCAGGTTGCCAGGAGATATTCTTAAATGCCAGAAAATATTTATTGTAAATACTAATTGCTTCGTATGCTAACTTAGAGTGTTTGCTTAGCCTGTGCCTATAACTATTTATGTACTACCAAGGAAAATATCAACTTGTTTCCTACCCAAATTGTCATAATTCCATAATTTTTGGTATCATTTTAAAAAATTGTTTGGCAGATTTTTCCCTAGCCTCAAAAACTTAGTCCATTTCTTCACAAATAAAGTTCTTAGAAAAGTCTACAAAATAGTGTCATTTTTCCTATTGAAATTAATACAGGGTCAATTCTCTGACATTTCAAGGCAGAAAAATTCCAAATTGTAAAACTGCTCCATAAATTTCTAAGTCCAAAGTCATAAAGAAAAAAAAAAAAGCTATGTAAGAGCCCGGGACTGTTCACCATGTGGTAATCAAGATAAAATGAGGTGTAAGAGTGAGTTTCTGGTCACAAATAGCTGGCTACTCCTTAAAGGTCTGAACTCAGTAGTGAAATACAAGGACTTTATTAAGTCATCCTTTTAAGAAAAGTCACTTGTGGCGGGCAAGAATAACCACAGACTTGAAGACGTATAATTTTTAATTTAGCTCTTTATATTCTCAACAGGCCACAAAGGATTCAAAGCATCTAAACAAAAAGGATATTTTTTTTTATTTTTAGGAATTTAGCACCTAATACATTTACATCCACACTCCTAGAGTTTAGTGAATAACTCACATGTGATCTCTGTAAATTTGTAAATCCTTTGTGCATCTGAAAAACTCCAGGTATTGAAGTAATTGAAAGGGAGTGAAGGGCTTCTGTTAAAAGGTATTTGATGGTCAATCTTCCTCCAGAACCAGCAACTCTCTGGGATGTACACAGGTTAGCTTTAGCTTATTACTTTGCAATACTTTGCCCCCTCACTCAATCTTTTTCTTGCTCCTCTTCTCTCCTGCTCCCTGTCTTCTCAATAAAATTTTATTTTTTTTAGTACAGCATAAATTCATTTATGATCCTCATTCTCTGTGATTTTATTTCACAAATTAAAGTTGTCATATGTATTTGATGTGGTTGTGACTGCACAAAATTTAGTTTAAAAAGACATTCTTTGTCATGGAGTAAAAACGGGGGAAATATGGTCATTCCTTAGCAAAACTGGTGGCTGTCTTACAATTTTTTATTCCCATTCCTATTTATGGGAAATGCAAACTACGGACTTTGTAAGAGGCGGGTCACTTGATCTGTGTTCATCTTTGGGCTCTTTCCTTGCTCCCTCGGGTATAGGTGGACTCATGCTACTGCTACGATCATGGTGTCATTTATTGGCAGAAAGAGGCAGTTTGGGGCCATGTATGGATTTAGTTCTTTGAGTCATGATTTATTAGTGTCATAACAATTTTATCATTATGAAACTGCCTTCTTTTAAACCATATTTACGTTCCAAAGATTTTTAAAGAGGGTGCTCAACGTATAGATTATCTCTTCCAACACTTCCGGTGTTACAGTTTATGAACAAAAACCAATGACTCACCTATTTTGATGGTTCTTAACTAGTGTGAAGGGATAAATTTGCTTTTAGGAAATGTAGATGATGGCTGAATGGAGCCTGGACTCAGATTGCTTTTTTAATTTGTAAAGTTTTATTAGTACGTATTTGAGGTATATGGTGGAGTGGGTACATGTACGTGACACAGTAGGATTCTTCTTACTCCTCCTCCTTTCTCACCCCTACCTTTCCTCTCTTTCTCGGTTCTTTTCCCATTTACAAAACATCTCTTTTAACCTCCTTTCCCACCTTTCCAGGATGATGCTACTGAGCCTGTAGGGTTGAGAATCACAGAGCAGCACTGCACAGCTCTCCTCTGCTGACAGTGATGACGCATAGTGGGTCAGAGACCCTCAGGCAGCCCTCCTGGCTTCAGCTCCTAGTGGACAGTTCTACTTGCGTGACATTAGGTAAGGTACTCAACCATTCTTCAGGTGTGTGTGTAACGGCAGAACACGCATCAGAGGACTGTTAAAAGAATTACTGGAATTGATGCCTATAAAGCAGCTAGAACAAAGTCATGCCCATAGTATGCAGTATAGAAATACATTAAGAAATATTTAATTTTCATTTCTTGCACTTAAAAATTTTTAATTTAAAAATTTCTACCAAAAGACAAGGAGAGCCTCATTATTTGTGATGGATGCCTTTTAAAGTGGTTTAGCAAGGTGATACTCCTAGGTACTGGACTAGGATTTTCTACTTTTCCCTTGCTTCCTCATCCCCATAATTACCCAGTGTGTGCTCAGGAAAACTCAACTAATGATTATGCTTCTTCACTACAATTTGATTATTCATACCCTTACTTAATTCAAAAAGGATTTGAGGCAATCATTTTATAAAATATATACAATATAACAAGTTAAAAGTTAATAAAATTAGCACAAGTGAGAAACAAATGTAAGAACACAGATTAGTCTTTCAAGTTTGGCTCCCCAAATGGTCCCTTATTAGGTACTGTATTCTTTTATCCCAGACCCATATCATTCAGCTCCAAATTTATCCCAAAGTGACAGTATACACTGTATGTACAATAGCCTTCATGTTAATACAAGAAGTAGAAACAAGACTTTTATTATTACTATTTTCATAAGCAAAAAAATGCAAGCTTTAGAAAATAAGGCCCATTTTCCTAGTTTCTTTTATAGGTCAGTGGCAATGGAAGATCAATATTCAGATACCTTTTGCTTTACTTAAAAATGATATAGACATAATTTATATTATATTAGGTAAAATATAAATTCATTTAAAATGCTCACTAGCCATCAATACCTCAAAAAAGATAATGTTTATATGTAATGTCCTCAAAATGAGCCTAAAATAGATGCCAGATATTGGTTGCACTGTTTCCCTTTCTACAATTCAATTTGGGGGGGGGGTACCGGGAATACAGTTCAATTTTATCAAAGCGTGCTACTGTGTGTGGTCAGCCCTCAAGTCTATAAAAGGAGATTCATGAGAAGTTGAGAAGCCTGGCCTAGCTCTCACCCACAATCTCCTCTGGACATTCTTCCCTTGCTGTCAAACAATTGTCGTGGGTAGAGCCCTACCGCTGGACTAGCAGGGCTTCTGCCTTGGGCAGCCAGCTGGCAGGCAGACTGCTTGGCCTGTGTTCCCCCAGCAGCCAGAGAATGTGTGGTGTTCTTGTGGCCTAATCCACTAAGACAAGACAGAGACAAAATAACTGTCAAGTTTAAATTCGTTAGAAAGCCATTCAGTGCTCCAATACTGTTACCGTCAGGCTGGATGGTGGAAACATTTCATTCTCTGTGTTGGAGGAGGCAGGTTGCTAATGTTGCGCATCAGTCACGGACATTGTCTCAGTCAGTCAATCTATTCCATGACAAAAAAATTTCCAAGGATCTTTATGGTTATGGTGTCCTCCAAGGCTTTCTGGGGAAATACTTGTATGAGTCTATGTATATGCAAAAATCTCCTTCCCCTACCTAACATTTTTCTGAACCCCACTGAAAGTGATACGTTAACAGGAAAAAAGAGTTACGAGTTATATTAGTCTATTTCCTACTGCAGTATGGATACTATAGACTGGTTAATTTAGAAAGCACGAACGTCTATTTGGCTCACAGTGCTGGAGGCTGGGAAGTCTAAAAGTGAGAACAAGACCAAGAGTGGAAGAGAAAGAGAGAGAGAAATTAGGAGGAACTCATTAAATTTTTATGAGAGCAGAGCCCTCAAGACCTAAATCAACTATTAAAGGTCTTACCTCTCGACATTGTTACAATGGGCAATTAAGTTTCAACATGTGTTTTTGAGACGTGCAACCTCCTTGCTAGTCTAATTTTAGTTTGAGTCTTAAATCAGACCCAAACTGACTAATAAATTTTCAATTCTCGTGGCCTTACTAATCCATTCCCATGGGTGGATGATGTTAGAGAGTACAAATTCCATCTGTGTTTTTTACTCAGCACATAGATAATTATAGCTGTTATTTTTTTCTTTGGCTTATCCTTCTTTATATACCACTTACTGCCTTGTGGGAGAGCTTTGCTTACCAGAAACACGATACTTTCTTTCATGCATTGGCTAGTGTATAGACCTAGACCAGGTGTTGTGGAGAGTACAGAGAACAACAAAAACTGAAAAAGACTGAAATGGTAGTGAGAAAATCGTGGATTTTATATCTTATCTGAATTTGAATCATAGCTCTCATTAAATTACTGTGAAAATTCCTACATTTCGAATATTTGTGTCTTGATGATGACAGTTTTGTTTAAAGTTTGAAAGTCAGAAATGTGAGTTATTTATTTTTATTTTTCAAGATTGTTTTTTGCCATTTTACATTCCTCGAATCTTTACATAAATTTCAGACCAGCCTGTTAAATGCCCCCCCCCAAAAAAGTCTTCAAGGTTTTGACAATGATTATGTTCAATCTGTAGATTTATTTGGGGAATTTGCCATCTTAACACTCAGTCTTTCAGTCTGTGAAGATGAGATGTTTTTTCATTTACTTAGGTCTTCAATGATTTAAGGGTATTTAATAATTTTTAGTGTATTTCTGTTTCTCTTCTTTCATAGTATCTGTCCCTAAATGTTTTATTTTTTTCAGTATTATTATTATTATTTTAATTTTATTTTATATTTTTTTGGTACTGGGGATTGAACTCACAACCTCATGCTTGCCAGGCAGGCCAGTATTATTATTAATGGAATTATTTTCAAGTTAATTTCAGCTTTGGTATGGTATTAATTTTTATTCATTGGTTTTGAACATTGTCTTATCCATGGGTTAAGTACCCCTTGCTTAAAATATTTCGTGATATTATGCCACAGAAAACAAACAAATAATACAGCCAAAATTTCTTGCATTTGTCTGTTTATGAAGTAATCATTTTCCAGTCTTCTGCTTTTAAAATGTACAATCAAGGGTGACATAAGTGTGAACAAACTAAGGGGATTATTTTCAGTCAGCAATTTAAGAGGTGATGGAGATGGCTAGAAGGTGACTAAGGAGAGAAACATACACTCTAGGCGGTAGACTGTCAATAAGTATGTGACAGTGTTGCCTGCCATCTTAGGCTTATCATAGGCTTATCATTGGTTCCCATCTTCCCTTGCGGCAATGTGGTCATATGATGGAGTTCTAGCCAATGGAATGAAAATGGAAGTACATGTGTCTCCCTCTCAGGTGTCATCCAGGAAGTCTTTCTACTTAATCCTGTTCTTTTTTCATTTGATTTGACAAAGGCTGACATGGACTTACAGTATTGGGAGCAGCATGTTGAAGAGAATAGAGTCAGTGCTGGAAAATCCTGGCTTTCTAAACTTTTCAAAGGAAAGCATCTGTCAGTAGAGAGCTATTTTGGATTTTCTATGAATGAGAAATAAATTTCTGCTATATTTGAACTATCACACATTTTAAAGTTTATTTTCTGTGGCAGTCAATATTCTCAAAACAAATAGAGAGAGAAGGATGTTCAAAAGATGACCTAGTTTTCTGCCCACAGTTCCCTCTTTAGCTCTGTAGTTGAGACTCCTTCAAATGTGCAATAACCATGTAGTTGAGGAGTGGAATTATAAGCATGCACTTTTAGAAGTAAGGTTTAAAGGAAGGCCATGAGATATTTTATATAATGTAATACTGAGTGAAGCATGATTTCAGAGACTTACATATTTGAGGGCTGAGAAAATTTACTATATTACCAAGATGTCCCAATTTGATTTGTATAGCCAGTGAAATCTGTTTACAGAATGCATGGTGGCATTTAGAGCTCTAATTCAATTATCTACTTGAAAATCTCTGACCATATTTTTTAGATCCAAATTTTTCTCAAATAGAGTATCTTTTCTAGAACAGTATTTATCACAAAAATGTTTTCCTTAGAAACCCTCTCCCTCCAATTTTTAATAGAGCCATCCTTTGACTTCATAGCCATATGGAGTAAAAGCCCAAATTATCAATTTCATATGCACATATCTAACAGAGATAAATAATTTTTTAACATTTTGCAATGACTCTATGTCAAACATGTACTCTCAAAGGATATGGCATTTCTAATCTTACACTTAGAGGAAAAGTATTTGTAAGTAATGTCCTAAAAGGAAATGAAAATTCTTGAATGTTTCAAATACATATGTAGATACCAATGAGTAAAAATGTTCCAGTACTGAAACTCTAGTTTTGTTTTCTCCAGGGATAGTACTTGGTAAGATACACATTAAGTATTGGCAAGCTCTGCTTCCACAAATCTCTCTAAGAATATGACACAAGTCCTCAAATTTATTTATTTTACCTTGCAGTATGTCCAATAATAACAACGGTTTTAATCATGTTTTAGGAGCTATGTAAAGTACTGTTCACAAATATTTTATTTCTCACCTTACCCTATAAGGAGGCAGTAATTATTTTCTACTTTTTTGGTGAGAAAATTGAAGCTGAGACAGGTTGAATAACTTGTTGAAGGTTGTACTTAGCAGGCTGGAGAGTGGGAACTATGATAGTGTGGCAACTCGGCTGTGAAGTCTGTCCTGTTACTGAAAAAAAATTGTGTATTTAAGCTTCTTTCATTAAATTTAAGTTATATCATTATTTTTACTAATGATGATACATATCTGGCATTAGAACAATACTAATATGAGAAATTCAAAGAAGCTATTAGCGCTTATTGTAATATTGGTACATATATTATGTTTGCCCTTATGGTTTTGTTAAGTATAAGAGCTTATTATAAGCAATATTGCTCTTGTTTTATACATATACTTATATAACTACATTTGTGCTGTACACTGTGTATAACACTGAACCAGGATCTAAATACTGGGAAATTTTTAACAGGTTATTACCTATATATGTAGAGAAAAAGTTATTTAATATATTATACAATACATGTAGACTACATAGACTATACTGTATGCTAATATGGTATAATAAAATGATCAAATAAATAATAAACATAAATTATGATTAAATAAAATATGAAAAGCATCATTATTTTATAGTAATTTGAGAAAAGTTAAGTTTCATGCACATGAAAAATACAAAATATGAACTCCACGATATTTTTAAAAATAAACTTCTTGAGGGAAATTCTTTTAAAAATCATCCTCATTAGTATAGTATTTAATACAGAATTTGAATAAATACTCTTTCCAAGTAAAGTTTTCTTTAGACCTGCTTCTAGGAAGTATTTATTATCTAACATGTTTGTTATCAGTTATCTATATATATTAACTTATAAATAATTCTAAAAATTCTACACTAGTTCTTTTTTTGTCATTTTGATATAGGGCTTCACTATGCAATTCAGGCTGACCTTGAACTCTCAGAGATCCTCCTGCCTCAGCCTCCTGAGTAATGGGAGTTACAGGCGTGCACCACCATGCCTGACCTCTAAAATAGCTCTTAAAGCTAGTTTCTGCCCATATGTAAGTCAAACTTTTGATCTGTAATGCTTTTACATTGTAAATTTGATTCTCAGATATTTTCTTCATTGTATACGCGTCAATACTAGGTTAGTTTATTTCATGAGAGATGATCATGGTTTCTGAACGAATAGATCCGGCGTTAATGAAGTTACACTGGACAACCTAATATGATAGTTTGAAAGTTATGTTGTAGGGTTGCATGCTCCCGTGTGACAGCTGTAAGCTGCAGGTGGTCCTTCAAAATTGAATTTGAATAGATTAAAGTGAAGTAAGATGGAACATTCAGTCAGATGCATTAGAGGCAACCACACTGAACAGTGCAAACACAGAAGGTTTCCACTGTCACAGAAAAAGTTCTGCTGACATACTGCTCTGAAGGAAGGAAGAATTGAGACTATGAATTCAACATGTTCATAGATAACTCAGAGACCTCTTCTCTGCTGGTGTTTTCTTGTTGTCTGTATCCACCACGTATTCCACTCATACATGACCCGAGTACACTGCGCTCTAAGTCTTGTGTCTTTCTTACTATGCTGTTTAAGGAGGCAGCCACCTTGGACGAAATAAACCTAAACTTAAAGGAAAACAAGAAGAAAATCAAAGGCCAAAGGCACAGAAATGCTTAAGCTGTGCATCCAGCTGTTCTGTGACCAAGTGATCTCATCATGCATGAGTCACTTAATTCCATGGCTTTTGGTAAAAAGTGTTTGTTTCTTAAAGAGGGTGTGATAGTACTGTGGAGTGCTATGTGACTCATCAATTGGGCGATTAACCTGATAAAAATTAAACATAGAGAAAAAATTATAACATTAAATACAAATGAACAATGGTAAATTCCAAAACATTAAATAATTGTGTCATTTAATCTTTGCAGGGATTAATTTTTACCTTACTGCTTTCACCCACGGCATTGGGATTTCTGGCGCTCTCGTGCTTGCTGCTCTTTCTTGATTGCCAGGTTTCCAAATTGAGCCACAGTTCTTCCCTAGATACTAGGTACCTATTCTCAACTTTTCAATCTGGGATTCCTTTCTCAGACCTAAAGTAAAAATGACATCCAAATGAGTGTCCAAGGCAATGACATAGTATCAGCTCTATTTCCAAAAATTTCCCATTTGCATGACAAATACATTCATTTTTATCCTCTTCCTGATCCAATTATGACAGGTCACCATAATTAGATCTCTGTGAATCATCTCTTTATATTTCTCAAGCTATATTTAATGTCTCTTTTTCAAACATAGTGTAATAAACATTAGATTTCAAAAATTCACAAAAAGAAATAAAATGTTGTTCATACTAGTGTAGAAATTATTTGCCACGGGGAAACCTGTGTCTCAAACTCTAGTTTTGGGAGAAATATTGCAGGAAACATTGTCTCATATATGCTTCTAAATGTAGTTGAGATTGATAAGATAAAATAGCATTTAGTAAAAATGTTCATCTTTCATATCCATACTCTGAGTTCTATAACTTCTGATTAGTTCATACACTACATACAGCACATCAATTTTTGTCTTGAGTAGAATTGAGGAGAATACCTTCAGGAGTATTCCAGGAAGTCATGAATCATTTTACTGTCTTTGTTGGAACTGAGCAAAAAATAAATATTAAAAATCATAATTTTTGTGGCACTACGGATTGAACCCAAAGCTTTCACACTGTACCATATCTCAAGCATTTTTAAATTTTGATTTTGAGATAGTATCTTGCTAAATCAAAACATTGACCAGGCTAAGCTCAAACTTGGAATCTTTCTGCCTCAGCCTCTTAGTGGGCTGGGATTTCAGGTGGTCAGTACCACTAATGTCACTTTCTGAGGTTAGCGTGTCCAGTCATTTTCTGACCAACATCTGACATGAGGCATGTGCAAGCCATCACAGCCATCATCTAAAAGGTGCTCTGAGATTTACTGGAATTGCTTAACCTGCGGAACACAAATGGGAGAGCCGCAATATTTTCTATGGATAAAATATTTACTATAATTTAAAGCTTGGAAGCACGGAAATTTTTTCAAGAAGTCAAGAAGATGCAGTCTTGACTCAGAGCTAGCACAAGATTTTGGCATTTTACTTGCTTGGATGAATAGATCAGAGAATAGAATGAGTGGAATAAAGTATGGTAGAAGTCCATACTTGAGGCTAAGTTATCCCTACTGCTAGAGGTCATTTAAGTGAAGCACATGTGTGTAGATTTTCTGAAGGCTGCATGAATGAAGAATTCAGGAGCCTCTTCAGAAAGTCATCATCTTAAAGGAAAGACAGACTTGGTTTCAACAAGCTTAAACCCTTGATCTATGCCAAGTGTTAGGGACACAGTATAGAACAAGAAAGGCACTTTGTTGTTAGCATTTATAGTCTCACAGAGGAATCTGCTCTCAAAAATAAGTACTATATTAACTACAAAATTGCAAAAATATAAGAGTTTGTGATGGGGGAATCTAATCTAATAGGGGTACAGGTAAGTGACAAGGCTTAAGTAGGTTTTGAATTATAGCCTAGTGTTCTGTTAAGCTACACAGGTAAATAGCATTCAGGTGCTACTGCAGGAACAATAAAATATGTGCAAATATAGAGAATAAATCTACCATGTTTGAAGAACTTAAAAAGTGTGGTTATTGCGAGTAGAAAAGGGGAAATAAGCGAGGTAAGGTTGCAGTGGTTGGCAGGGATCAGCTTGTAGTGGGTTCAGTCACCCATCATAAGGGTTTAAATGCTGGCCTGAGAGCATTGGGAAGCCACGTGAGGATTCTGAATAGGGAGGGATAATGGTTAGAACTGCCTTGTTGATCTTGACTTCGGCTCTTTACTGGGTTTGGCTGTTTGCTGGTGAATGGATTACGACATGGCCCAATGGATGTGAGCATTCTTGTTGAGGTTACTGCAGTAACTAAACCAAGTGACATATAGACTTTGGAGTAGGATGGTAGTTCTAAAAGTGTTGTTTATGGGTACCTTAGCATCCTGGGGATTCTCTTATGGGAGTAAAAGTTATTTTCATAATAATGCTAAGACATTATTTGCTCTTTAAGTCATTTTGATGTGTGCGGTGATGGTACAAAAGCCAAGGCTGAGAAAATAAATGTGCTTATTATCATTAAATTCTACATCTCAACATACTCTCAGTGAAAAACTGCAAGCTTTCCTTAAGGATAGCCTTGATGAAGCAGAAACATTTATTAGTTTTATTAACTCTCCTCCCTGAGTGCACATCTTTTTAATATTCTGTCGGACAAAGTGGTGAAACATTTTGCTGAAGCAGCTCAAAGTTTTTACCAGCTTCCCAGAGCAGTTGTTTTTCTCATGTGATTGAAAGAGGACAGATGCTCAATGCTGAAAGGAAAGAGAGAGAGAGAAAGAGAGAGAGAAAGAGACTAGAGTGGATACTATAAAATCCAAAGACAGCATATATAAAGGTAATAGGCGCAAATAGAAACATACCTGTTGGTGATTCTGTCACTTTCCAAATCTATTGAGTCTTCTGGTTGTGCTTGTAATATGGTTACAAATGGGCTCTTGGGATGGCCTGGAAAGCCATTATTGCGTGGGTATGAACAGGGGTAGCCAGAGCAGGCTTATGATGTGTCAGGAAAATAAGTACATACATCTCCTTCCATCTTTGCAGTGAGGAATGTCAAGTTGGTAGCTTGAAAACAGACATGATGTATATACCTACATCATGCGAATTGATAACTGTTACTCTGGCTTTTTATTTTAGCTCCAGAGAACCAGTTGTTAAGTATTTACCAACATACCTGTCTTGTTACTTTCTTTGTCACTGAGGTCCAATGCCCCATAATAACTGAAAGAAGAGAGGTTTACTTTATTGCACAGTATGATCCGTTGTTCAATGGCTCCTAGGAAGAAGCAGTGTGGTAGAAACACCTTGCAGAGAAAAGCAGTTCACATCATGGCTATCAGAAAGCAGAGAGGGAGAGAAGGAAAGAGGAGGGGAGACATTACCCCTCTACTTCACACACCCAGTAACTGGCTTCTGATAAGGCCTGTCTCCTACCAGCAAGTCAACTATGATCCAGTCATGCAAACAGATGAGGTTTTCAGGGAACTGCCCAAATCTAAATCGTTACACTACTTCTGGTCCAAGCTAGGTCTCTGAATTTTCCTTCCTCTCATATTCCCAAGACAAATCATTGGCTTTCTCCCATAACTCTTGCTTGAAATCATCTTTGTTTCACAAGAGAATTCAAGACCATGTGGTTTCTCTCATTTAAATAATGCAGAATACAAACACAAAGCAAAATAAAAGACTGATGAAAGGAAACAGGGAGATAAATCTTTGGTAAACAGGAAGGGGTCCAAGAGACAGAGGCTGAAAGGAGAGGGAGAAGAAAACTGGTGGTAAAAGATTTAAGATGCATCATATACGTGTACCAAATACCTACTATGAACATCAACATTATAAGTCATAAACATGGACTAATAATAATAGTAATAATGATAATGAAAATGGGGAAAGGGGATCTAGGACAGAGAAAAGGGGATAGTTAAGGGCAAGAAAGGGCCCAAGAAAGAATCAAAACTTGTTATACACATATACTACTCCCTAAGATGAATCTAAACTTCTTATACTAAAAACATGTACTAATGAAAAACTTGTCAATATTAAAGGTAAATATCTAACATATAATATGTGATTAATAAATGTCGAGTATTTAATGTTAATTGAATCAAAGGGAGGTCAAAAGAAGGCTAAGAATATAATTATAATTGTCTATGTAACATATCCTCTGTCTTCTCATAATGTGTATTTTGAATATAGCACTTATATCACGTTAGAGCTGTTTATGTTTTAATGCCAAAAATCTAGACACTGAGATAAGCAATAAAATTACAGAGTTCCCTTATTTCCTATTTGCTTTCTTGGAAAATATAGAGAAAAAAGTAAAATTTTCCTAATATTTTTCTTAATTGTGTATTACGTTAAACAGTCTTAGTTTTCATGTTCATTTAGGGTAAAAAAAGATGATGAAGAATTTTAAGGAAAATGTTTAAGGGAGAATCTATTCAATCATGTCTTAAAGTACTTTATATTTCCTCTAGCTAATAATTGGAACAAAAAAAGAGCTCATTAATAATCAATTTTCAGTCACCCAATGATTAATGAGAGTTTGCGGAGCTGTTTGTTATCTCATCTTTTCTTTATTCACTTCTTGGCTTCTTGCCATAGAATCTTTGCATTATTCATTAGAACTCACGCTACTGCATGACGCGGGGAAATAAAGGGCTCTGGGACACAAGATTTTCATTTACTATTTTTTAGCAGTTCTCCAAAAAGTGATGTTGTGACAGGAGGTCAAAGCAATTAACTCAGATGAAATTTGTTAATGTTTATAGGTTTCAGTGATCCATTTGCCATAAAGATGTATCTGCTTAACTTTATACACTAATGAGTGGCTAGAAACACTGCTTCAATATGTTTTTTTTTCAGTCCCTAAACATCTTAAATTTAGTCCACTTCTATGAAGGATCAGAACATTCTGAGAGTTAAATAACCCTTCTTCTTCCAAAAGACCTTCGGATCTCGCAATATTAAATTGTATTTCCATAGCAGGTAGTTTGTCATGATGGGTGAATTTTGAGTATGTTCCTTGGAAGATAAACAGTGGAAGATAAACAAAATGTTGGGCTTCAGTTATAGCTGAGCTTTCCAAAAGAAACAAAGTGACTAGTTAGTCCTTGGAGTCCTGGAATTCGCTGGAGCGTCAACGAAAAGAATATTTAGGAGATTGCTGGTGTGTCTGTCTGTACATGTATCAAAACCCTGCCCCGCTGCTCCGAGGAAGAGCAGAAGGAAGACCAAGGCAGGACCACTGACCTGTATCCCGGTTAGCAAACGTCACGTGGTGTGTGTGTGTGTGTGTGTGTGTGTGTGTGTGGATGTGAACTAAAGGGAAAGAGAGCTGTTAGCATCACTCTCCTTTTTAACACATCGAAGTAAAAGTCAAAATCAGTTGACCTTTTCCCTGATGGTCACCAAAGTGGCTGGGGTAAAATCAACACGGGTCAGGTTTCAGGCAGTTTCGTGTGAAAGACTTTTGGTGATGGTGACAGCGGATTTCTAGTTTGAAAGTTCGACTTAGCTTTCCTATAACTCGATTGGTCTTCTTGCTTCTCCACTAATTGTATTTGTGCATATGTGTGTGTAGTATTCAGTCATCTCTCAGGCTGTTAGAAAATACCGAGTCTCTCTCTCTCTCTCTCTCTCTCTCTCTCTCTCTCTCTCTCTCTCTCTCTCTCTCTCACACACACACACACACACACACACAGACACGCGTGCACGTGCACACACAGTGAACATTCAATTTCTGTTCAGTTTACAATGCAGCACCTGAGAAAATATATAAAATATTATTTTGAGCACAGAAAGGAAATTTAAGTCCTGAAACCCATTCTTGATTATCAGCTTTAACTGAGTCAGCATCATCCTGCCCCTCAACTTCTCAGGCCTACAGCAGACCTGTTAACTTCACTGGGAAAAGCTTCTGTCTTGGCACTGGGCTGCGGTGCCCTGGAAAATAGGAGCGGAAGTAAGGGAACCAAGACACACAGGTGCGATTGTCGAAGGGCTCATTGATACTCTGTGGTCCCAGAAGGACTGTTTCCTGCCCTGGCCTGGTCAACACACTGGGCACTTTCTGACTCCCAATTCCCAATATTTTTCATTTGCTCCCACTCCACTACTTACTGCCAGCCCACAGTTCTGTTATTCATACTGAGCAGGGATATACTTAAAATTTGTGAAAGAGTAAGGATGATAGTAGCAGGTAAATATATTATTTTCAAAGGAAAACCCTTTTACTGATATATTTGTTTAACACCTACATTTACTATACTTAAAATTCTCTATTTCTCTTTGAGAAAAATGCTAATAAAAATTGTGAAATGAGTATAGTTTTCTCTGCCTTTTGAAAGATTCAAAATAACTTGTTGAAGATTGTAGGTCTCTGATAAAATGATAATGTATACAAAAGCACTTAAAACAGTGTAAAAATTCAACATGTTTATGATTATATTATTTTTAAGTAAAGCTCATGATAAAGCAATAGTTTACCTTATTAGTAGATCTATGGTTAAATCAGATGTTGCAGGAAATAGCTTTTTAATTTCATAAAGTTTCAGATTTTAATGTTTCAATTAGGAAATAATTTCATTAATGCTCCACAAGAATAGTATCAAACTGAATTATATTAATGAATGTTACTTTCAAATATATTTACCTTTTTTAGTTTTGATAATATGATGAAAATATCTAAAAAGATACTAAATATTTGATGGAGAATTTTATACTCTCAGAATTCTTTGCATACTTCACGGAAAGCCAGTGTCCTTTTAATTAATATTGTTTTTGAACACAAGGTTAGAGAGCTATTTAAAATAGTCACAAGGAAACTATCTGGAAGAATAACATGTAACTTATTTAGCAAAAAGAATTTGAATTTTTCCACATTTTAAAAGATAGGAAAGTTAGGTAAGTGGGTAAATGAGGGTTTGTGCGTGATTCATGTTGTTCCATAGAGACAATGTTGAACGCTTTTTGTGAGTCATTTAAGCTTACTAAATATTTTGAAAATGGTACAACTTTCTAACTTGCTTAGGATGTAAAGATCCTATCATCTTGTAAAGAATTCAATTTGGAATCCATATGGGAATGGATTCAATAAATTTATTTTTAGTTCTAAATGGTATACTTTTAAATGAAAGTAGTTGTCACTGGAAAAAATGCTCTTATGTATTTTTTGAAACATTAGTGGACAAATACGCTGAAATCAAAGTCACATCAGAAAAACTGACCCCTAATAATTTTCTGGAAGTTCCTGTATACTCTGAACTCACGGAACTCTAGCTCTGGCTAGAGACTTTGTAAATAAATCTTGCACAGAATTGTGGACTAGAGGTTAAAGGTTATTTAGTATAAATAAGCAAAAACAGAGCTTGTACTTGACGTAGTATATTACAGAAGACTTTCCCCAAGGTTTTCAAGAATTGGAATTCATAATAAAGCCAAATATAACCTTGAAAGCTTAATGGGTAGAAGAAAATTATCATCAATTATATGACATTTTTAAACAAGTACATTGGGACCATGAGCTGCAGACTATTTGAAACATCCTCATGATGTTTCCTCTGGGGATATTCTTGCAATTTTAATTTCCAAGTTTGGGATATCATTGAACTTCAGTAAGGTGAAAAACAACAGCCACTGTGTGTAAAGCACAGTAGAAGGCTTTTTTTTCTTTTATTGTAATCAACAAGATACACATTCTTTCCTCAATTTATGGATTTAGACCTTGAGATTCAAGCTGCAGTAACTAATTCTGTGGGGAGTTCTCAAATATCACTCATTCTTTTATTCACTTGTTTATCTTAAAGAAGCAAGTAAACTTACGCTTCATTCATTGAGAAAGATATGTTTATCTATTACAGATCAAAGAAGAAGTGGTGTGATTCCCATGTCTGTGGAAACCCCAGGGATGATTGAGTATGTGATAGATCTGGAAACTAAGGACTGTTTTTGAAGAGTGGGATGGTGGAGAAAGAATTTAGGAGTCTGGAGAAGAGGATAAAGGAAAGAATAGAACATATACATAAACGCTGGAAAGATGGTAGTACATATACACGTGCATGTGTGTCCTTCATATCTTCACTTATTTAATTTAATTTTTATAGTATTAGTACATGTGTATAATGCATCGTGTTTTCATTCCTTGTGTGGACTTGGTACATGTACATAATGCACATTAATTCCCTTTATCATCCACTTTCTCTTCTCTACCTTCTCCATCCTTCATCTCTTGATTTCCTCCTCCTCTGTGAAAGATCTCCCTGCTTCCTATGATATTTTATTTTTTAATTTATTTTTTATTTTTTTATTTTTTTGGTACCGGGGGTCGAACTCACAACCTCGCGCTTGCCAGGCAGGCGCTTAAGCCACTGAGCTAAATCCCTGGCCCTATGATATTTTATTTTGGTCTTTGTTTGTACTTTGGGTCTCTCCTACAAGAGAAACCATGTGATATTAGTGTGTCTTATTTATTGCATCTAACATTATGGTCTCAAGGTGCATCCATTTTCCGACAAATGACTCATGTTTATTCCTCTTTATGGCAGAGCAGACGCTCCATTATGTGCATGTGCCACATTTCTTTGTGCGTTCGTCTGTTGGTGATACATAGTTTGCTTCCAAGATTTAGCTCTTATGAAATGCAAAAGCAAGGCTAAAATGAGATGAGCATTGCTTCTGTGAATTCTCTTAATTCCCTTGAAGTATAACTCATTTTATGCTTGGACTCTTTTTGACTTCCAAGCACGAGGGATTCATGAGCAACTCCTGACCCACAGAGAAAAACATAAACCTGGGCCTGGCAAAGTGCAGTGTGAAGACAAGAGTGTGGTTATCGCCTCTTTCACAGTCTCTCATGAGTCATATTAGTGTCCATCTGGGTCACAATTTTATCATCAATAGGAAACTAAAAGAAGATGACACCAAGTTGATAATTAAGGGGCATCCTAGTTTCTCTTAGTAATATTTGATCATAGGAATTTACAGCTATAATGAACTTTTGTCTCTCCAAAGTACAATACCCTCAGTTGCTTTCAAAGGAAAGTAACAAGAATACCAACTCCCATGGAAGCAAAATATTGGATTTTAATACAAATATTCTCTCTTTTTTTATATTTATTATAGGAAATTGAACTCAGGCCCTTGTGCCACTGAGCTATATCCCTGTCTGTACTTCTATTTTTTCAAATTCCTACAGAATAGATTACTATAGTAATCTATGCAGGTATTGTTACCCTCAATTTGTAGTCAAGGGTCCTGACATTCTGATATTTATAAATATTTTAATATTTTAATAGCAATAGGAGTATACACTTAAAAATTGCTTTGTACCTTAGAAAATTTTTGTAGGGTACAAAAGTTGATGTGAGAAATTCAGTTGTTACTTGTTGCATGCTCTCAGCAAGTCATGATGACAGCCTAGGTTATCACCAGGGGCTGGAGAGGAGATAATAAAATTAGTCAAAATTTAGAGTGTAAAACCAATGGCACTTGGTGATAGTTTTGCTGTTGGAGGTGAAGGAAGGAGAAGAAAGAGGCAAATGTGACTATCAGTTCCTGACTTGAACTGCCTGGTTGGTGGAGCTACTTGAAAAGATGAAAAATCATGACAAGAAGTTGGAGAGGAGGTGAGGGAGTGGGTAGACAATGGTGTGAGGAGCAAGGAGCTCAAACAGTTGGCGTGATACCGGGCGTCTTTGAACTGAAGAGCTGAGAATACATGTGTATCACGCCAAGTGTCCTCTCAGATCTTTTCCTTTCCCTCTTACCCATGTGACAATCCAAATGCTACTTAGGCTTTGAGTTTCAACATGCATATATTAAATGCATTTTTTGGATTGTGATAGATATGATATTCAATAAGTCATTTAAGACTTGGATTTATCAAGACTGTAGGTAACTTGAGTTTGGTGGATTAACTAATGGTCAACTTGGAACACCCAACTGAACTGAGTCAGCACGGATTTGGGTGTGGAAGCCCCTTGGTTGGTTGATTGGTTACATTGCCAACAGCATAAAAAGAGAGCTGCAGGAGAAGATGGTGTGCTATTGCTATAGAAGCTCATGGCACTGATTTTCCTGAGATGAACTAAGCTGCTTCCATCGTCAGAGGAGGTGGGTCCTCTCTGTTGCTGAGGGTGGCTGCAGTTATCTTTGGAGGAGCGCTGATCTCTGATCATTACCTTGAGCTTCCTGCCTCCATTATAGGTCCTTCCGCCTGGTGTCATAAATCCATCACTCTGTGGGCACAGACTTGCTGGCTTCACCACTGACCTTTGGGCCTTCCCAGTGCAGATTCTTCATATAAACTTGTGTGAGACATTGTTGTGGGCCCTATGGACTCATGGAGGACGTTGTCATGGGCTTTAAGTCTTCAGATGGACTCATGCAGGATGTTGCTGTGGGATTCAGGCCCTCAGCTGGGTTCATTAGGTCTCTGACATGTGAACAGATCTCTTGCACTCCTCTTATTTTGACTTTTTGGGTAAATATTATAAAATAACCCTATAAATTTTGTGCCCTGTGTTAACTGTTCCCTAGCAAACCCTGATTATAATGCTGAGTGAAAACGTATTGTCTCAGAGGACTTGCTACTGTAAAGGGACTATCACCTCAATACAAACTAGGACTTGGAATTTCTGTGTCTGTTTGGTAAAAGGTACAGCCATGAACTGTAAGAGGCTGTGTAGGTGAAGAAGTTGACAGAGTAGCAAAGTATCTTCAATGAGAATGATGTCTGTGGTCATAGATAGACAGAGAAATGAGAAGACAAGGAGCTGTTTCTTTTACTCATGAGTACCATGGACTTTGTATGAATCCTGATAGAGCCAGGGTCTGCAAGAATCTGAAAAATGTGTTTTCACTCCTGAAGGTACCTATCAAGTGGCACAGGGACCAAGGGGATGAAGCAGGATAAAAGTGAGGGAACACCATTAGTTTTCACCCCATGGAGGCCTCATACAGCCTGGTTCTGAAACAATAAGGTTATTTGGGATTGAAGGTCTTCAATTTGGGAGAATCAGCATAGGATTCAGCACTCTGGGCCCACAGCCAGTCGCGTAGAAGTGCCTGCACTGGGCAGGGCTTCAACATGAGCTGCCAGGCAGAGGGTCTGGGAGGAGCGCTTGCCAACTCGGTTCTTTGCCTGTGAGGACCACGGAAATAGGCAGCTAAGACACTGCAGCTACACATGGAGGGTTGTGAAACTTGAGCACCTGCAGTTATATGGTTCTTTGTAAGCACAGAATGGTGAGGCCTGGGGGAAAGTGAGAATTACAGTAGAGAAGTGGTTCTTAGGCTGAAATGTGCTTCGGAGTAACTGGGGAGTTTTTATTTTTTGTTTGATTCTTTTTCTTTTTTTAAAAACCAATGCTCATGTCCCACTCCTAGAGATTCTGACTTTGCGTAAGCTGGGATGTCGGCAGCAAGGTGATGAAGGTCTCCAGGGGTGATTCTAGTGCTTGTACCGGTAAGAGCCACTGTCTTAAATGCATCAGCATTAAGCCAGTGGTGAAAATAACTAGTCAAAAGAAGCAGCCTATATTTTTGGGATTATTTTTCTTTTTACTTTATTGGTTTATATCCTCATCCTGTTCTCCCACCTCCCACATTCTAATTACAAGGACTTCCAGGCCTTAGTTTTGGTTTTCTTAATTTCTCACTGAAAGCTTCACTGAAAGGGAATTACTGGAAACCTCAACCAGGCTTAAACCCTTACATTTTTCTTTCTGGGATGCAGATGAAAAGAAAAATTAAGTATGTAAACATCCTTTTTTCTTCTTTGGAAGAAAATGGCCTCCAATCTGATTTTGTTTGATCAGCTCAATGGTAAACAGTTGAGTGAATATTTTTCTTGAAACTTCTCCTACCACCATTTCTCAGCTTGCTCTATTGGTATTTTTTGCTTAAAAATTATCAATGGAATTTAGACATTAAAGCAACTTCAACTCCATTTCTCTAGACTCACTCCACAGGCTGCAAAAATAATCCTCTTGAGTCACAAGGCACAAAAATCATCCCTTACCATACACACTTTTCCATGCCTCTCTAAATGGGGGAGTGTGTATTTCTTCTGTAGGAGGTATAATATTAAAAAGAAACTAGCTTAGTGAGTGAATTGTATTTCAGTTCTCAATCTTATGTGTTATTTTAAATCTAATGGAATTCTTAAGACAAAAATGTAGTAATGAACATTTTTTTAAGAGTGAAAGTTTCAACTGTTCATTCTGGTAACTGAAGAAACAGAAGTCAAAATAACATCAAATTAAGCATCTGTCTCCATTTTCCTCTTCTTCTCTCCTCCTCCTCCCCCCTCCTCCCCCTTCCCCCCTCCTCCTCCTTCTTTCTTCTTCTTCTTCTTCTTCTTCTTCTTCTTCTTCTTCTTCTTCTTCTTCTTCTTCTTCTTCTTCTTCACTGAGAATCAAACTCACAACCTTGCACTTGCCAGGTGGGAGCTGTGCCACTGAGCTATGGTGCTGGCTCCACTGATTTCCGAGGAATCAGTGAAGACATAATAGATCAGCTCCAGTTTGAACGTGCCAAATTCACAAGTCTTTTTGTATTATGTCTCATAGGAAGGGATGTGAGTTTCTAAAGAGAGATGATACCTTTAGTACTGGGGGAAGAAAGGAGAGTTTGGGCTTGGGAATGGAATAATGTGATGGTCAGCTGAGTACCCCCAGGAGGACTATTGCAATCAGCTGCTGGGAAAATTAACATAACTACTGTGCTGGAGGGAGAGACACATTCTAGTCAGACATTTCCAACCATCCAATGAGCTTTGGGTACCATGAGAAAAGGAAATGCTGTTCTTTTCAGCTGAAAACTGTAGAATGTCCCACCCGTCTTTTTATGCTTTATCTTCTCTTTTAATAGCCTTTTGGAAAAAAATTTAAAGGTGGATTGTGCAAACCAGTGTGTATTGTAAACATTTGACTGTTTAGCATGAATAGATTTTAAAAGTTCACAGAGAATATATTTAAATTAAAATTTAGTGTTTACCACATATAAGGTGAAACAGAAACTCAACTATTACACCTGCTATTCTTTAACTTACTCAATTTTGATTTATTATTGATGAGGTGAATAGAAACTCTTGTTTTTCTTCTAAAGCTTTTGCCTTTTTTTGAATAACCTTAAATAATTGATTTATCCTCTTTAATTTTCAGTTTTTTACTTGGAAAATTTTTTAAAGTCAGTTACTACATATAATTTTAAAATAGGCTTTGAGATTTTAAAAGATCTAAGAATGTTTACAAATACATTTTGTGGAACTATTTCACTATAAAATCTAAAACTATTATTAAATTAATATTGCCATTTTAGTAGACTCATTTGGCAGGAATTATAAAATGTAATTTTGAAAATCTTAAGAGTCAGTGTTGGGGTAAGGCATATGATTTTTTGTCTTGAAATATTTGGTATCTTTTTATTACTTGAAATATGCAGTGGGATAAAAGGACATGACCTTGGAAAAAAATGCAAAAAACAAAGAATGAAAAGCAGTGTCTTTCATTTCTCATTGCTTAGTAACCAACAATTTACTCTCTTCACATTTTTCAGTGGGAGGTTATGCAACTTGACACAGAAAGCAGCACATGGTTAAGGCAACACCAAAGAGATCTTCGAGACATTGCTAGTGCCCTGCCTCTTCATCTACTTACCACCACAAACTGCAGTAGTGATTTTTCCATCTAGACAATTGCTGTCTTCTCGCTTGTGTGAAGATTACTGTTTAAAACTTTCCTGTTGTCATTGGCCTGTGCTTTGTAGACTAAGTAATATGTCTTTGAATTTCCCAACTCTCTTATTTCTATCCCTAAATCCTTCCATGTGACCCTACTGATCCTTCTGAGTTAATATGGAGGCATAGATTTATTTGGGTGTCCCACAAGGAAATGAATAGTGCCAATATTCCGTAAGCCTCCAATCTCTCATACAAATAAACTTTGTACTAAAGGAAAAAAGAGCAAAGGTCATTTTCTGGGGGTAATTAGACTCAAGTTAAATAGCCTTACAACACATGTTCCATGAATGATTGGGATGAAGCCATATCATTAAAACTAACCTTTTATAGCACCATTTTTATATTTGTGTTTTATAAGAAAGTTATCCTGGAAAATAAGGAAACAAGGAGGAGTGTCTGTAGTACCTTTAAAAGTTATTTTTGAACTGGTTTCACTTGGAGAGTTCCCAACTGCCACCTATTTCTACATAGTTAAGCTTCACACCCACAGGGACTGGAGGAAATGTAGGGCACTGTATGTTTTGTTTCGCTATAGTGGGGAGGGGTCATTAAGGATATATTTGCCTGAAGAAATATTTATAATAATTCTTGAACTTTTCTTTTATACTTATTTGATAAGTAATCCAAGATGCTTCATTTTCAGAAACTTGAATTAAATTAGGGGTGCAGATGATTTTCAGTCTGTAAAACAATGATATAACTGAGGTTGAAATGCCAGTCTGAGATTTCCCTTGAGATACAGCTTTAGTTTCTGTTTCATCAAAAGTATATTAAGAAGTCGATACGTGTAAGCCATTGCAGCTTGAGATAGATAGAGGAACTAAACATAGCTTCTGCTATAAAGGGAGTTCTTAATCTGCTGAAGGTGACAGACTGGAGAGATACACAAATCATATTTAGGAAACAAGCAGAAAATAAGTATGGGAAAATGCTGACAGTGAGATGTGTAGGAAATGTTGAAGCCTCAAGCTTTCAATAACAGATTTGTTATTGTTGGCATAGCCTTTTAATACCCATCCTGGCTGAATGACTGATGTTACACTACCTAGACTGATGCATCAGGAGGAGGGACTTGAAAATAAATCCTGCCTGAATCCAGAATCTGATAGCATTCATTAATCCACTCAAATATCTAGCATTTTCACATGTGTAAGCTCAGTGGGTCTTAGAGCTTGAAACCATGTCTATCCTTCAGGAAATGCAAATAAATTGAGTCTCTTGGCACAGGATGGGGAAAGTACATGAACATTTTAGGAACTTTTTTCTAAAGTACTTGGAAAGACTATCAATATCTCTGTGTCTCATCTTCTTAGTCTGTAAAATGGGAATCCAATACCCATACCACAGAGCAATCTGGAGAATTAAATGAGGTAATTATTTGAAGTAGTGCAGATTCCAGATCAAATATGCAATTATCTATAGACATTATCTCATCCTTTCCTTCTGCATTTTCTTGAGACCATGTTCTTCCTTTTACTTTGACTGATGCTATCATAAAGGAAAAGTTGGGGATAGAATAAGGGTCTGTTCACCAAGGAAGGTGAAAGAGATAAACGGACAGATGAGCTTCATGCCAAGGCAAAAAATATGATAGAATAAGAAAATTTGGTAACTTCACAGAAAGTTACCCATGGGAATGTTTAGGAGAATCTATAAAAATTATGGAAATGCTTCTGTGACAGTATTTTGTGGAGTCAACATAATCGCTAATAGTATTAATTTCAGTATCAATGGCACACTCACTCAATGGAGAGCTTCTTATGAGCCAAGCGTTATGCTCAGTCTAGCTTACAAATATCACCCAGTTTAATACAGGCAAGAACAACAGTCTGCAATGTCTCATCTGAAGTTCTAAAATAAAAATATCACTACAAACAAACATTTGTACTAACTGGCTTGATAGTAAAACCTGGCCTGCTCTGACATGAGGCTCTTTTTAGTCTTTGTCCTACTTAGATGACTATTTGAGTCATAAATCTTAATGCTTGGTCATAGGTGTCTTCTGCAGGCCACTCGGTTATACTTGATATAGCCATTCTAAAACATGAAAGTTTCCAAATTCCAGTATTTACTTTGCCTGGAAGATTTCAGATGAAGTAGGGTAGACCTTTAAAAGGAGATCACGTTTACTGAGTGAAGGACAGTGAGGTCAAGAAACTCAAGGTCACAGTAACACAGGAAGTTAGAATTTGAACCAAGTTAATTTGCATCTTGGATACTTTCGTTTAGTTATTACACATATTGCTTCACTTATTTTACTACAATATTATTCTCACTTTATTGTTGAAAATGCTGAGAATTAAAGATTCTGAGATTAAATTTATCCACAATAAATTGTGATCCTGGACAAGTTATTTAACTTTTCTTTGTCTCAGCTTTCCTTCCTATAAAGTGGGAGGGAGTCGGATCATACATACTATATAGGAGAGTTGTGGGAATTAAGTGAATTAAAACAGATAGATATACTTTATGTAACTGCTGTAGTCTATAGATTTTGAATCCTCCTATTTATTGTAACTGGCCATGTAGATATCAAAAGTAAGAGAAGGATATATTGAAAGTCAATTCTTATGCAATGTTTTAGAGCACGTAAAGGAAATTATATGTCTTAGGAATTAAGTCAGTACTTTCTATTCTCCTGTACTTAGGTACTCAGTTGTCTTCACATCTGTTGACTCAATAGCATAAACTGCTTCAGGTTGAGGGTGGGTATAGAACAAAGAAGGCTTTTATTTTATTTTATTTTGAGTTCTCAGAATGACATCTTTTAAAATCCATCGCAAGACTTTAGTCATAAAACCACATTTTATTTAAATGAAAGTCTTTTACAAGTTTCAAAAGCTTCCCTTTGCATTCAAAAGTTGGTATGATTCACTCGAGTCCTAGAGTATTGTCTTTATAAGAAGATGTAGTATAAAGACAGCAAGGACACTGTAAGGGGAGATACCTTATGAAAGGGATAATTCCTTATGAAAGGGATAATAAGGGATAATCCCTTATGAAAGCGATAATTTCTCCTAAGAAGAACAGAATCTGAAAACAAAGAGAAGCAGAGAAAGATAGAAGTGATCTGACTCATCTACTTGTGTGTTTGTGCCTTTGAGAGAGGAAACGATAAAGCATTGTAAGCTCGTTAGCTAAGCCATGGGTGTTGGTGATTTGCAGTCTCCAGGTAGAGGAGCCATGTCTGAGAGCACATTTGAAGGCTGCCTCAAAGAACTCTGCACACTGTGGCATCATAAAGAAAATGAGCCAAAGGCTCTTGAGCCCACGACAAGGATCATGGAATTTAGACAAACAACAGAACGGACAAAAGCTACTATGGGGACCTTAGTACTAAAGGAGATGACAAAATCCCAAGACATCAGCAACAGATGGCACCTTAAGACCATTCAACTAAATCAGACCAGTCGCATTCCAGAAGACACTGAAGTAGGATGACAAGGGAGGAATGGAAGATAGCAGCATTAGACACAGCGTGGACCAATGATCTCTCCCTTCACCACCATGCTAGCCTGCACACAGATGCCAGCTATAGAGGGAAGAGTTAGAGGCGCTAGTGTAATAGGAAACTTATAATCATGATTGAGGCTCCCCAATCTTAAAATTAAAAGAAGTTCAGTTACTTTCATTTAGCAAATTTTATTTCACTTTATTATGAAATTTTAAAAGTATGCAAGATTTTCTATAGTCAAAGTTCATTCTAAATTATGTCAGAATTTGGTCACGAGAGAAAGTAAGAATATATAACTACCCTCCAATCATATACAAGTAGGAAACTGAAAAAAGTTTAAGAAATAACACCTTTAAGGTACTTGATGGTTGGCAACATCAGACAGTGATACCTGAAAGAAGAGAAACAAAAAGAGGTAATCCATACCTTCACCAGGCTTTCTGCCTGAAGGTAATTTCTACTGTAGTGTAGGAAGAAGAATTCAACACAGCTGGTTATATCAGTGAATTCATGAAGTGAATTCAGCCTTTCGGGGGGGCTAATGAGGCTAGAACTTGTAGAGCAGACTACCAAAGAGGAAGGAGCCATGCAGACAGAGTAATTTAGATAACTTCATAAGGATGTCTATCAGACTTAATATAATCTATGAAGATGTCATTGGACATAAAGCAGTAAAATATTTCTGTATATGTGAAATAAGAAAATGTGACCCAAAATGAAAAAATGTCAGGCAAAAGAGCAGATCTGAGTTAAAAAGATAATAAAATTATTAACACTTTAGAACTTTAAAATAGTGCAAATCAGCTCTGTATGCATGCACATATATAAATGTATATGTATATATATATATAAAACATATATTGCATATGTGTACACATACATAGGAAATATGAATAAAATGAGAAAAAATGGAAAATACAAAATGGTGTTAAGTGGAGTTTTTAAAGAAAAAACTATATTGAAAAATTTGCTGTGTGAGATAAATTGAAGATTTAGATGCTACAGATGCCAGAGCAGTATAATTGAGGATGAAGGAGCAGTGATAGAAAATATCCAAAATAAAGACAAAAAAAAATACTGAAAAAATTGGTGTGTATTGACCTTTGAGGAAATATCAATTAATTTAACATACATACAATTAGAATGTCGGAAGAAAAAAGGGAAGGAATAGAATAAGTATTTTAAGACACGTTGGCCAACATTTTGGAAATTTATTAAAAGAAACTATAAATAAATGTATAGTTCCAAAAGAAAAAGAAGTCAAAGTAAAATGAACATAATTAAAACTTTGCTGTTTTACTGAAATCAAACTGGTAAAAAGTGTTAGAGAGAGAATTTTAAACGTAGGAAGAAAATAAAGATGGACCACATTCAGGACACTGATGAATGGTAGATTTCTCATCAGTGCTGTGCATGCTAGAAGACAATGAGTTACTTTTCTAAAGTGACAATGGGAGAAAAAAGTTGTCAACTTAAGTTTCTATAACTAGCAAAAAAATTCTTTAAAAATGAGAGTAGAGAAAAATGGACAAGATCATTGTATAAGTAATAAGGACGTTAAAAGGATCTAGAATTTCAAAAAGATTTTAAAACTTGGAGTGTTAGTATTGTCTGAAATAATTGAGGTAGGATAATATTGGCAAAGGACAGACATATAAATTAATAGAATGGAACTAACCATTCAGGAATAGAAGTTTTTGTGTAACCAATTGATTTTCAATGTAGGTGTCAAAAATTCAGTGAGAGGCCGGGGACATAGCCCAGCAGTACCTGCCAGGCAAGTGCGAGAGCGTGAGTTTGATTCCCAGTACAAAAACAAAGCAAAACAAAACAAAAAACCAAAAAGCAAAGTTTAGTGAGAGAAAAAGTCTTTTCAGCAAACTGTACTGGAATAACTAGTTATTCATATGGAGAAATAAATTCCAACCCTTACATTATTCCATACACAACCCTCCAGTTCTCTTCCCGTCAAATCTGAACACTAGTCTTGCTGGTTGTAAGGGAGGAAAACCAATGCTGAAGCTGCCCTCACAGCCCTAGAGTCTGGTACACAGTGTGTGGGCTAGTTTCAAATAGGGTCAAAAATAAATAAAAAATTTTAAAAATTATATCATACACAAAACTAATTCAAAATAAGCCATAGACTTAAACTTAGGAGCTAAAATCATAGAAATTTTAAAAGAAAAGGGAAAATCTTTACGACCACAAAGTAGGCCAAGCTCCATTAGATAAGATATAAATCATAAGGTGTAAGTGAAATATTTAATGAATTACACTTTATGAAAATTGAAACTTTCAGTTTTCAAACAGCATTATTGTGAAGAAAATGAAAAGAAAATTCACAAAATGGGAGAAAATGTTTATATAATGTATCTGACATTGTGTGTGTGTGTGTGTGTGTGTGTGTGTGTGATAAGGATATTTTACAGCTTAGTAAACAAGTTGACAATATAATTAAGAAATGGGCAAAAGATTGAAAATTTCATAAAAAATAATGTGAATGGCTGACAAGCTCATAAAATAGTTAACATTATTGTCATTAGGAAAATGAAAATTAAAACTGTCATTAAGTAGCATTATATATCCATTAAACTGTCTTATATTGGAAAGACTAATAATTCTAGGTGTTAGTAAAAATGTAGAAAAAGTGGAACTCTAATATATTGCCAAAAAGATTATAAAATAGTGTATCTATTTTGGATGATAGCTTAACCATTGCTTAAATATTTAAACACAGTACTCATGTATCTAAAAAATAACAATATATTGTGGGTTTTAAAATATGCAATGTAAGTTATATGAAGATTGTAACACAGGAATGAAAATAGTAATACTCTTGAAATTCATGTTACATATAAATGAGTAGAATACTATTTCCAAGTAGACTGATAATTTAAAATTACATATAAATCTTACAGCAACTACTTAAAATAATCTAGCTATAATAATCATAGTACAAACTATAGGAAACTGAAAAACTCAGTCTCAAAAAATGGCAAAAAAGAACAAAAAGGAATAATAGCAAGTAATACAACAAAAGCAGTGCTAAAATTGAAAAGACCAAGATGATAAGCTTATATCTAACAATATTAATGATTACAGTACTTCTATCTATATGATCTGAAAACTCCAACTGATAATAAGAGTTTAATATTTTCAGATGGAATATAAACACAAAACTCACTTATGTGCTATCTGGTATTTATATAATTTAAGTGTAAAAGCACAAATATGTTAAACATAAAAGTTTGGAAAACATTCTAATCTCAACAAGATCCATATAAAAGCTGGAGCAGTCATAATAAAATAAATATCAAGATAAAGAGTATTACCAGAGATTAGAAGCAAACATCATAAAAGTAAAAGGATTAACACATGAAGACGATCATTCTAAATGTGTATATTCACATTATTTAAAGACCTTCAAAAGACACAAAGCAAATGTGAACCAAAGAAAAAGGCAAACCCACGATTATAGCTGTATATTTCAGCATTCTTCCCCCAGTAATTCATAGGGCAACTGGTAAAAAAAATAGCAGCATATTTATTCATTCATGCGTATATTTCAAACCCACCAAAATAGACCATATGCTCAGTCATAGAGCATACAGTGTTTCTAAAAACTAAAATAACATAGCATATGTAGTCTAACCACAACATAAAGAAATACATAACTGAAAGATAAGTAAAAATACATAAGATTTAAAAATTACACAAATTAAATGTCATACTTTTACATAATCATCATACTGTATCAAGAAGAAATCATAAAGAGAAAAGAAAAATATTTTGATTTGGATAAAAATAAAAGAAGATATAAAAATTTTTTAGATGCATCTAAATCTGAGATTACAGGGCAAACTAAAGTTCAATTACTAATATAAGAAAAATCAATAACATATTGTTCTATCAAGAAAATAGGAGAAAGGGAATAACAAAAATAAGAGCAGGAAAATAAACTTCAAAACAGAACTCAATATAAACAGAAGATAGTTCTGCAAAAAAAAATTCCAGTGAAATTGATCAATCACTAGCTTTTCAGATCAAGGAAGAAAATAACACATATGACAAGTGTCAGGAATTAAAAAAAGAGATCACTGAAAAACTTACAAACATTAAAAGGATAAGAACTTTTGCCAATAAATTTGACAAGTTGGATTTATACAAGCAAATGCCAAGTTAACACAGATGAACAAAACTGACTAAAACAGAACTAGCTCAGATATGCTTATATCTATGCATCAAATAAATTAAATTCATAATTTTTTCCAAAAATAAAACTACAGAAAAATTCAATAGAGATTTTTTCAAATGTTTAAAGGAAAAACACCAACCCCAATTTTACACAAAGCCCTTCAAAAACTAGAGGGAAAGTGAGCACTTTCCAAGTCTTTTTATTAGACTCACATTACCTTGATGTCAAAACCAGAGATGTTAGAGAAAGATCAATATTTCTCATGAATATAATTGTAAAATTCATTAATAGAATATTTAGCAATATACACAAAAGATAATACTCAAAGACTGAGAAAAGTTTGATTCCAGAGAAGCAAGACTGATTAAAAATTTTAATTAATTTTTTCATTCATAATTTTATCAGAAATAAAAGAGAAAAATAATACAATTTCTTCAAAAAATAGATGTAAAGAATTTAACAACATAGTGCTTAGCACAAAAGGACTAGGAAATTGGCTTAAACTTCTTAACCTGAAGGATATCTATGAACTTCTATTTTACAACCTACCTTAACAACTGCTCAGAGCGAGAACTAAGATCTCTGCACAATTCTATTCAACACTGCTCAAAAGCAAAATATAGCACAAGTCAAGAAAGAAAAGAACAAGGCACAAGCTTTGAGATGAAAGGAAGGAAACTGTCTTTGGCTGACAACATAATTGTTTACAAGAACAATCCCAAGGAACATATCTTAAAAAGCTGCTAGTTCATATGAGTTCATGCTAATGTAAAAAAAATTAGTTGTTTGCTTCTTTATTAGAAATGAACAGTTGCAAATTAGCATTAAATAATACTATTTACAACATCTACATATAAAATACTTTGAGGTATAAAGCTGGTGTACTGACAATTGCAAAATATTTGTAAGAAAAAATTAAGAAACTTGAAAAGATGGAGATGGTTCACAAGACTCAATGTGCAATTTTCTTCAAAGAAAGTGGCCTAAACCAAAGTATTGAGTTTGATTGTGTGTGTGAGCACACACCTCACACAATCGTACACATAACAGGAAACTGTGATTACAAAGTTGATGTGGAAATGTAGAGATGCCAGAGTGGCCTAAACTGTTTTTAAAAAGAATAAAGTTGGAGACCTTAAGCTAGCAGATTTCAAAATGTATTTTAAGGGTTATTATAAAGTGTGATGTTAGAAAAAGGATGTGTAAATAGAGAGATATTTGATATTTTGACAAAGGTAGTAAGCTCCTTCAATGAGGAATAAAAATGTTTCCAACAAATAGTGTTGGAAAAATGTAATGTCCATATAGGAAAAAGTTGATTTCTATAATTATTTCCTATCACATTATAAATGAATTCAGAATGAAAGAACTCAACTTTCGATAAAAATGGCAAAATTTCTAGGAGGAACTCACACCTTAATAACAATAAGGAAAATGACCTAATAAAATTTGAATGTTTGAACAGACTCTTTCTCAGACTCTTTCTCAGTCTTTGAGTGAGTGGCTAAAACGATGCTTAAGTCATTAGCTGTAGGCGACAGCACCACTAAAGCCTCTACGCTATAATTGAACTCTCTTTTAAACTTTGCCTAGTTTAGATTTTTTGGTTTTTTTCTTAGTTTAACGTAAACTTGTCTTGAAGTGTGTAATATTTTAATACAGATTAGCACATAAATCCAAGTGTCCAGCTTAGAGTTTTCATAAAATGAAAACATTCGTCTAATTAGTACCCAGTATTTACCAACACGGAGAAACTGAGAGATTACTACACAAATGTCCACAGTTCTTAGTTCTCTCAAAAAATTCTCACCATTCTAAGCTCACATTTCCATTAGCCCCAGTCAGCTTCACACAGCAGCAGCAGGTCCTGCACAAGCTCTCCACTTCCCACAGGCTTAACAACTACAACTGTGAGGAGAAGGCGTGGTATCCAGAGTCCAATGTCCAGTGTAAATAGTGGAAACTACAATGATTGTAGACTTATGACCAACAAGAGAGTCAATAAGACATCAAAAATATGAGACGAAATCAGTGAATTAGTACTAAAATGACAAACAAGAGACAAAGCTGAACAAAAGAACAAATGAATATGTTCTAATTGGCTAGTTACTATCAGTTGAAAATGTTCCCCTCAGAAGAAAATTGACTGGATCTTGGGTGGAAGTTGAAAATTCCATCTATCTGATTAATGCTCTTCAAAAACATGTTAGGACAAAATTTTGCCAAGTTCTTCTCTGACTGTAGTATGTGCCTTGAATTCTCTAATTATGTTTCTGATGCTGCATATGTGCGTATTATGAACATTTATTTACATTGTATGATTATAGACTTTCCCAATGATATCTATTCTCTGAAAATTAATTAGGTACCTTCAAGTTCATCCTGGTTGATGGGTGGGATAGTATTTGTTGGTAGTCATTTGCTAAATAATAATTTCATATACCGTATTGAGTATTTCCTATTGTTCAATAACACACATCTTTCTTT
>PVJX010015390.1:9312-42724 GCA_004027295.1 Dolichotis patagonum | reverse complement strand
TATCAATTTTATTTATTCTTTCAAAGAACCAACTCTTTGATTCATTGATCCTTTGTACTGCTTTCTTAGTCTCTATTGCATTAATTTCTGCTCTAATGTTTATAATTTCCTCCCTTCTTTTGGCTTTGGGCTTGGCTTGCTCTTCTTTTTCTAGATGTTTGAGTTGTAGCATCAGGTTGTTTATTTGTGTTCGTTCTGTTTTCCTGATGTGGGAACTCAATGCAATCTATTTTCCTCTGAGGACTGCTTTCATTGCATCCCACAAAATCCGGTAAGTTGTGTCTGTATTTTCATTGACTTGTAAATATTGTTTAATTTCTTCTTTAATTTCCTCTGTGACTCATTGATTGCTCAGGAGTGTATTATTCAGTTTCCATGTTGTTTGTAGGTTTTTTTTAGTTTTTTTGCAATTTCTTTTATCATTAATTTCTAGTTTCACAGCACTATGATCTGATCACATGCATGGGATAATTTCAATTCTTTTGCATTTACTTAAATATGTTCTGTGGGCTAGTATATGGTCTATTTTAGAGAATGTCCCATGTACTGCTGAGAAGAAGGTGTATTCTGATGTTGTTGGCTTGAAAACTCTGTATACATCTATCAAGTCCATTTGTTCACAGGTGTGATTCAGTTCTGTTATGTCTTTGCTGATTTTCTGTGTAGTTGATCTGTTCCTTTAGGTCAATGGCGTGTTAAAGTCTCCTGTTATAATTGTATTATTGCCTATTTGATTTTTTATTTCTGTTAGTATTTGATTTATATAGCTGGGTGCTCTGGAATTTGGTGCATATATATTAAGATTGTTATCTCTTCCTCTTGAAGTTTTCCCCTAACTAGTATGTGGTGACCTTCTTTATCTCTTTGGATCATTCTTGGTTTGAAATTCACATTGTCTGCAAACAGGATTGCTACTCCTGCTTTTTTTTTTGGTTTCCTGTTGCATGAAGTATTGTTTTCCATCCCTTGACTTTCAGTGTATGAGTGTCCTTTTGGGTTAGATGGGTTTCTTGTAGACAGCATATGGTTGGATGTTGTTTCTTGATCCATTCTGCCGGTCTGTTTCTTTTGATTGGTGAGTTGAGGCCATTTACATTAATGGTTATAACTGTTCTATATTGGTTTATTGTTGACATGTGATCTTTCTGTTGTTGTGTCTTTAGCTTTCGATTCTGTTTAATTGTCTGCCTTGCTTGGTGGTTTTCTCCCGTGTGTATCTAGAATGTCTTTCAGTATTCTTTTTAGGGTTGGTTTGGTGTTCATGAAGTTCTTCAGCTGTTCTTTGTCATGAAAGTATCTTATTTCTCCATCCATTTTGAAGGACAGTTTTGCAAGTTATGTCAGTCTGGGTTGCAAGTGGTTTTCCTTTAGGATCTGAAATACTTCATTCCATGCTCTTCTTGATTTCATTGTTTGTGTTGAGACGTCTGCCGTGATTCTGATAGGTTTTCCTTTAGAGGTGATCTCTCTTTTCTCTCTAACAGTTTTTAGTATTCTATTCTTATGTTGGATTTCTGGGATGGTGATTATTATGTATCTGGGTTTAGTTTTATTTTGGTTAAGGCTGTTTGGAGTTCTATATGCTTCACTTATCCAGATGTCTGTTTCTCTTCTCATGTTTGGGAAGTTTTCAGCTATTACTTCTGTAAATATCCTCTTGATATCATTTGGGCTGTCCCCTTCTTTTTCATGTATCCCTATTAATCTTATGTTATTTTTCTTTGCATCATCTTGCAGGCATTGAATTGTTATTTCCTGATTCTTAGTTATTTTTAAAAGATCTTGTCTTTCCTGCTCACTGGCTGCAATCTTATCTTTGAGGTCTGTAATTCTATCTTCACTTTCATTGAGGAGGTTTTTACAGCTTTCAATAGAATTTTTGATTTCCTGTATATCTCTTAGAATCTGCTTTATGCATTCTGTTTGTTTCTTATATTGTTCTTTGAGGGATTGTATCTCTTTGCTTTGTTCCTCTAATTTTTTAGCTGTGTTTTCACTAGATGGATTCACTATTTTTTTCACTGTTTTTATCAATTCTTCTTTTACCTGGGCAAGTATTTCTGGTTTGAATTTCTCCATAGCTTTCCCTATTTGCATATTTATTTCATTTGATATCATTTCAGACATTTCAGGTGTATGGCTTCTTTTTTCTTCTATGTACATGGCTTCTAAGCTTTCTTGGGGAGGGCTAGGGCTTTGAGCCTCCCTTTTGGTCTTTCCTTTTGTCATTTTTCTATATTTCCTTACTTTGAGCGGTGTTCTAAAGCCTTCTCTGCATGTGTGGCATATTACCTCTTACACCCTCAGTTCCTGGTGGGGCAGTGGCTCCCCCACATGCTCTTGGCTTCCTCACAGGGTCCTAACTCCCCTCTGTGCACTCCTGGCTCCCTAATTTGTAAGTCGAATGCTGGTTGTGGTCAACCTGGAGCCTGTGGAATCTCAGGCAGGCCAAGCCACTGTGCTTTGTCCCAGGCAGATCTCCAGGAGGTTCCCTGTGAGTGAAGGGCCTACAGGTCCCAAAGAGTCAGGCCAGAATGTTGGTTTCTGAAAAGTCCCTGGTCCCAAGCAGATCTGGCCAAGATGCCAGTCTCCACAATATTCCCAATCCAAACAGCCCGGGCCACTCTGCGGGTCTGAGAGTTTCGGGTCCCAAAGAGACAGGCCAAGATGCTGCTTTCTGGGAGACTTCCTGGGAGTGAAGGGCGGGGCTATGGGCCCAAACAGACCTGGCCCAGATGCCAGTCTCCAGGCAGTTCCCTGTGGATGAAGGGTGGGCCTACCAGTCCCAAACAGTCACGCTGAGATGCAGGTCTGTGCAGACTTTTGATGCAAACAGCCCATGCCACTCTACAGGTCCGAGAAGCTCGGGTCCCAAAGAGACAGGCCAAGATGCTGCTTTCTGGGAGACTTCCTGGGGGTGAAGGGCGGGGCTACAGGCCCAAACAGACCTGGCCCAGATGCCGGTCTCCAGGCAGTTTCCTGTGGATGAAGGGCGGGCCCGCCAGTCCCAAACAGTCATGCTGAGATGCAGGTCTGTGCAGACTTTTGATCCATACAGCCCAGGCCACTCTACGGGTCGGAGAGGCTTGGGTCCCAAAGAGACAGGCCGTGATGCTGCTTTCTGGGAGACTTCCTGGGGGTGAAGGAGATTACCATTTCTTTATTAAAAGCCTGCGTTAGTTTCCTTATTTCATTCAGTTGTTTATTGACATGCTCATCGAGTTTACTAACCTATATGTGTCTCTGTGCATTAAGTTTTGCATCCATGCTATCATCCAAAAGTACTATGTAAGGTTGCATACAGATAAGTAAATACACATATAACCAAGCTAAATGCCTTTTGTTCATATGATGCTCCTTTTGTCTTAAATGTTATTTTTAATAGTATGTAATTAACTTGGGTGTAATTGCACATTTAGTTAAAACAACATGTTTCTTTAAAATATTAAAATAATCTTTGTTCACCTTACACAAATAGACTAGAAACACATGATGCATGTTTTATCAAAGAATTTCTTTTGTTTTTGCTTTTAGGCTTTGATTACTTAAGAAACTGACTTTTAAGAGTTAAGGTTTACTTACATGTTGATATGTAAAATGTTTCAATATTCACATCATAACAGGTTAAATGAAGAAGTATTATCTTAAGTTAGCACACTAAGTACATAGCTGGGCTAAGGATGAGTCTCCATCTGAGGACAAAATAGGCTGTGAGTCTGAGTTCTGTCTGGTGGTAAAAAGTTTAGAAAGTTCAGCTTACATAAGTTTAATGTATGCAAGTAACCAATAAATGCTCTCTTTTGTACAATAAACATTGCACCTAGATATACAAAATTATCACAATCAATATGGAGTATGAAGATACCTGCATAGCATGTTTATTGCAATAAAGTTCACAGTAGCCAAGTTCTAAAATCATCTTAGGTATCTGTCACCAAATCAGTGGACACTCAAAATGTGGTATGTATGCACAATAAAATCATACAGCCATAAGGAACAAAACTATGTGTTTTGCATGATGATGGGTGGAACTGGGTATTTTCCTTTTAGTTAAGTAGGCCAGTACCAAAAAGAGAAGTATCACATTTTCTTTAATGGATGTGGAATCTTGAAAACAAGAAAATGGCACAAAAGTACAATGGAGACTATTAGAGAAATAGTGGGGTAAGAGGATAGAAATGGAGAGGGTAATAGGAAGCACAAATATGTTCAAATATTATAAATAAGAAGATGTATATATAATGAAATACACCATTGTATATAACTTACATGCAACAAAAAAAATTAAACACAAATATCATTAAACAAGAAATAGTTGACATTTTGGAGAGCATGATTTGAATCTATTCTTTTTTTTTGTATCAGGCAGTAAAATCAGAATCTTGCACTTGCTAGGCAGGCACTTGTGCCACTGAGCTAAAGCCCAGCCCTTGAATCTATTCTTTTTTTTAAGAAAAAAAAACCAAAACAAAAAATATAGTAGAAATAATGCAGAATTTCAAAAAAAGAAAGAAATGACTAGTTGATAAATTACATATTGTTATCTTAGAAGTCATTGCTCAAGTCACAAAATCAAAGCATGAAAAGTGAACAATGAAATAATGACAGCACAAACCATTCTGTTTGATGAACTAACACAAACTTAGTAGTATGGATATCTATCATGCACACTTAAACATACATGCAGTTATATCATTTAGAGCACTTTCTTTACCTTTCACTGTCACAGCATCTATAATACATTCTGGATCTTATTACTCTTTCAATTTTTTATGCTAAAGAGACATTACAATATTTACAAATGTGAGTCTGATTTATTTCACTTGTGAGGATAGTCTCAAGTTGCCTTCATTTACCTATATTGAATCTTGTCTTAAATTATACATATCCTACCATTATAAAAATTTTATGTGAAAGAGGGTAAAACTAAACATAACAAAACAAAACATGCCAATCAGAAGAAAACAATGTAAATGACCCAGTTTTCAAAGCAAGACAACAGGAGATCATTACTGGTTACCATAATGTCTCTTGTTTTCTTCTAAATAGTTGCCCATATCTTCACACACAATGAATTCATACAAAACAAAATAGTATAAAACTGATCAGAACAGTGATGAAGGCATTATAGACCTTCAAAACCAGATGATAGGGAAATGAACAATGTCTGCCATAATGTCTCGTTCTCTTCAATATAGTTGTCTGCACTTTCATTTATGTTGAAATTAAACAATACAAAACAGATTAAAATAAATCTGAACAAAGAATAATGGCATTACTGGATTTTCCAGCATGACAATATGGAATCAGCAATGGATAACATAATGTCTCTTTTTCTTCAAAGTAGCTGTTCATTTCATCGTGCATTATATAATCACTTCTCCTAAACTGTTTAGGAGAAGTTCTACATTTGTTTAAGTCTCTATATGTATATCTCTATATGTATATAAGCATATATTTCTATCCTTTCTGTATTAGAGGAAGAAACAAAACTAAGCAAAACAAAACAAATTACTAGGAAAACATGAAACAAAAAAGACAAATAAATAACAATAGCAAAAGAGCCCAAAACACTGACAATATAGACCTTCAAAACAAGGTAGTAGGAGCATAAGTAGGGTTGTTATTTTACATAGTGATCATCAAGCATTCCTCAGATCACCAGACGCTAACAGGCAGTATTGTTCCAATCCTATGAATGTTAACTGTTTTGTTCCAAGAACTAATAGAATTTGTAGCACAGCCATCTTAGCTATCTTAAGTGTGTTTATACAATTTTAGATATTTTTTCCCTTCTTTTTCCTTTTCCCTGAGATATTATTTTTCCTACTTTGAAGAGATTCTTATCCTTTAACTGTATTTATTGAGGTTTTTGTATCTTATGTACCCTTACCGTTTCTTACACTAGGTCTCTATATGGTATTTACATATGCAAGTTTGAGTATGGTCTCAAGTTGCATCTATTTATTTATACACATCTCAGTGTGATTACTATTTAGCTGAGTAGTACTCCATACTCCATTGTATAGAAACACAACATCTTTTTTATCCATTCCTCAGTTGATGGACATTTAGGTTGTTTCCAAGATCTGGCTATTACAAATTGTGCTGCTATAAACATGGGTGCACATATATCACTGTGGTATGATGCTTTCAATTCTTTTGGGCATATAGCTGGGTCAAATGAGACTTCCAATTCCAGCTTTTTGAGGAATCTCCAGACTGACCTCCACAGTGCTTGCACCAATCTACACTCTCACCAACAGTGCAGAAGGGTTCCTTTTTCCCCTCAACCTCTCTAGCATTTGCTGGTAGTTTTCTTGATCCTGGCCATTTTTTCTGGAGTTAGATGGAATCTCAGTTTGGTTTTAATTTGGATTTATCTAATGACTAATGATGATGAACATTTTTCATGTATTTATTTGCCATTTGTATTTCTTCATCTGAGAACTATGCATTCATCTCAGTTGCCCATTTTTGGATTGGGTCTTTGAATTTTGGGGGTCCGATATTTTTAAATTCTTTAAATATTCTAGACAGAAGTCTAGAGGGACAGTTGACTAAGATATTTTCAAAATTCATGGGTTCCTTTTTACTCCGTTGGAGATTTCTTTTGATGTGCAAAAACTGTTTAATAAGATAAGATCCCAGTTATTGATTCTGTGAAGTATTTCCTGTGCAGCTTGATTTTTGTTCATGAATTCTCTGCCTACCCCTATGTCTTCAAGATTTCTACCTACTTTGTCTTCCAACAGATTTAGTGTTTCTGTTTTAATATTTAGATCTGTGATCCATTTTGACTTTAGATTAGTACATGGTGATAGGTATGGGTCTAGTTTTAGTTTTTGGCATATGAAGAGCCAGTTTTGCCAGTGTCATTTATTAAGGAGACTATCATTCTTCCAGTGGATGTGTTTGGCCCTTTTAATAAAGATAAAGTGGCTGAGTGTGTTTGTAGTTGTAGTTGTATCTTCTAGTCTATTCCATTGATCTTCAGGTCTGTTTTTATTTTAGTACCATGCTGATTTTATTACAGTAGCTTTTTAGTATAGCTTCAAGTCAGGGATTGTGGTGCCTCCTGCCTTGCCTTTGTTGCTCAGAATTGCCTTTCCTATTCTAGGTCTTTTCTGGCTCCAGATGAATTTTAGTAATGATTTCTCTAGATCTGTGAGGTATGCTAGTGGTATTTTGATTGGGATTGCATTAAATCTGTGTAACAATTTTTGCAGAATGGCCATTTTCACAATATTTGTTCTTCCTATTCACAAACAAGGATCATCTTTCCATTTTATAAGGTCCTCTTTGCTTTTATTTGAAATTAAAATTTTAGAGCAATGAGAAATTAAATAAAGGAGACACTACAAATAGAAGGACTCCACATGTTCATCGATTGACATGAATCATGAATCAACAGTGTCGAAGCCACTATATTACCAAAAGCAATATATAGATTCTTGAAATTTCCATCCAAATTCCAATGACATTCTTCACAGAAGAGGAAAAATAATTCTAAAATTTAAATGGCAATATGAAATATCCAGAAAAATCAAAGCAATGTTATGCCAAAAGAGCAAGGCTAGAGACATCACAATGTCCAATTTCAAATTGTACTACAAAATGTAGTAACAAAAGCATCATGATACAAAAAATAGAGCAATGGAATACAATAAAGCACACAAAAACCCCCACACAATAAGAGCCATCTGATATTGTGGAAAGAGACAGAAACATATGTAGGAGTAAAGAGAGGGGCCAGGAAAACTGTCTATCCTTGTATTGCATATTTTTATCTTCAAAGTAGTTATTTGGAGTAGAAGACATTGGCATGAAAAATTCTCCCAACAATATTAGCACAGACCTTTCTTCTCAACGAACTAAAAGAAATTAATAGTACAACTATCATAACTGTCTTGTGCTTTTTTCTTTTCATTCCCTTCCTTTACCTTTTCCCCCATCCTATTCCTTCTTTTTTTTTGAACCATTTCTTCCTAGTTCACAAGTATGTATTATATATTTTGGACTTTATTCATCTTTCAGTTTCTCACACAAGGGAGCAAATGTAATCTTTACACATGTAATTTTTATTTATTTCACTTATGAATATGGTCTTGAATTGTATCATTTTCCCTATAAAGGCTTCAATTTTATTGTACTTTAAGACTGAGTAGTACTTCATTGTATAAAAAGACCACATATTTTAAATCCATTCTTCATTTGATGGGCATTTGGATTGTTTCTAAGATTTAATTACTAGAAATTGTGCTGCTGTAAACATGGGTGTGCATATATCACTGTGGTATGATGATTTTAATTTTTCTTGGAATATATCAAGAAAGAGAATACTAGGTTGAATGGGACCTCTAATCCCAGTTTTCTGAGGAATCTCCACAGTGATTTACACAGTGTTTGCACCAGTCTACACTCCCACCAACAATAGGGAAGTGTTCCTTTTCCCCACAGCCTCTCCAGCAATTGTTATTGATTGATTTCTTCTGATAAATATTCTTTCTGGAAGTAGATAATATTTCAGTTAATTTCCATCTTTCAAAAGACCAATAATGTTGAACATTTTTTTATATCATTGTTTTCTGTTTGTATTTATTTATCTGAGAATTGCTCATTCATCTCAGATGCCAAATTTGGATTTGGTCTTTGAATTTGGGGAGGGAAAGTCGGCACCCATATTTATAAAAGCACAGCAGCAGGAATCCTTATATATTGGAAACAACTCAAATAATTATATAAAACAATTGAACCATTAGGAAATTGCAAATAGAAAATACCTTGATTCCATCTCACTCCAGGACAAATAGCTATTATCAAGAAAACAGAAAATAATAAATGCTGGCAACCATATGAGAAAAAAGAACTGTTCTACACAGCTAACAGGAATATAATTATTACATCCAGAGAGCTGCTATGCAAATCAGTATGGAAGTTCTGCAAAAAACCAAAAATAGATCTCCCATTGACGTGGCTATCCCGTGCTTTGTATATCACTAAAGAATACACACAGAGATAGTTGCATATGCATGTTTATTGTGTCACACAACAGCTAAGATGTGGAGTCAACAAATACACTTATCAGCAAATGAATGAATAAAGAAGATGCACTATACATACACAATAAAGTATTATTCAATCATTAAGAAAAATTAAATTATGTAATTTTCAGGAAAATGGATAGATATGGAGCTCCGCATGTAAAGTGAGATAATCCAGACTCAGAAAGAAAAGTATCACAAGTTTTCCCTAACATATGGAATCTAAAAAAGTGAACCTAAAAGTCCAAGGGAGATTATTATAGATACGATTAAGTGAATAAGGAGGGGAGGAGAATGGGAAATTTGGGGGGGATAAGGGTAAGACATAAATATTTATTATACCATTAATTGATCATGATGCCAACATGAATTTATTGAGGGTAAAATCTGTACACTACACTCCAAGAAGTGAAGTAGAAGATTACAAAACTATATAAAACATTTGTCACTTTTTATTTTTAAAAATGTATTAATACATAGAAATATCAGGAAATTTTCTAGAACGGTGTTCACTTAACTCTTTCTAATCTCTCTAAAAGCAAGATGCTAAGCACATTATTTTTTTCAGGATATTTTTGATTTATGCTACTTTAAAATATTTTTAAGCAAAGGAAATTAAGAATTACCACAATTATGTAAGATGATATGTGTTATTTAACTTGACTGCAGTATTTATATATATATATATATATATATATATATATATATCCTAAAGATAATGCCTACCTTAAGTATATATGATTACATTTGTAAATTATACTCAATAAAATGTTTTGAGGACATAAATCTGATATTGGAGTGCTTGGCCCATAGCAATGCACATTTTCAGTGTTCAATTATAATGTCACATAGTTTAAACAGGTAAAATGATTAAGTCTCCTGGTTAACATTATTGTCTTCAAAGAGCATCCTCAAAAATACTTTTTTCCCATATATTTTTGTGCAATGGAAACTTATTGAGGTTTTAGTATGTCTGTCCCTGATTATTGCTGAGCTTGACCATTTTTGTACATAAACAGCCTGTTTGAAATGATTTTTCTCTGAAATATTCATTAATTGTGTTTAGTTGTTTTTCAATTTCATGGTGTCTGCACACATGATTATAAGCCATTGCAGGAGCACTGCATTCATTGTTTGTTCATTTGTCTTTTTGAGACAGGTTCTTTTTATGCAGTTCAGATTGCTCTTGGGCTCCCAGTGTAGCCCAGTCTGGTCTCGAACTTGCAAATGATTTTCCTGCCTCAGTCTCACAAGTGCTGGGATTACAGGAGTGCACCAGCACCTACTTCTTGCAGGGACACTTTTTGACTAGGATTCAGAAGGAAGGAAATACAATGCATGGGAAGGAGACATAAATGAAGGTCTAGAAAATGCTGTCTGTTCCTGAGGAAGTAAAAATGTCATTTACCAATTCTAAAAGATATTATTCCTTGTAAACCTTCAACAAATGAGAAATCTTCAGAGTCCTGACATTTTTCTTGTCTTCACACATATAGAGAAAGAGGAACATGCCAATGATGTTCTTCTGATTTGGGAAGAAGCAAGGTTTTGTCAGCCCTTGAACTCTATGAAAACAAGCAGGTCACAAACAGTGTTATGATCAGGGAAACTGATGATCAGGTTGATCCACGGGAAACATGTCTGAAGTCCAAATGTCTTCGTGATTTCTACATACAAGTAGCTGTTCCACATACAGATGAATGTAACATAAATAGAACCAATTAACAACACTTGTAAATATTCACCCATCTTCATTTCAGTAATGAACGCATGGTATTTATTTTCTACCAGGCATTGAAGAAATGGAGCTGGAAATGTAAGGAATAAATTTTAGATCAATTTTTCTAAAAAGCTGAATGGAAAAAATACAATGAAATTTTTTATGATATTGTGAGAGTCTTGCATGAGTAGAATGCTGATACCATATCATTTGGGTCAGAAAGTGAGATTTGCAGAAAGCATACTTTGTTCTCCTGGTCCAGTGATGAGAATGAGATATATGTTTCCTAGTCCACATAGAGTGAAGATATTAGAGTGGTCTTGAAATAGAATAGGACTTCAAAGAGCAAAAGTGTTAACTGTTGGAGTTTAACTGTTGGAGACCACTACAAAGTGGCTCTGAGCAGGATTTAAAATTAACTAATTGGCTCTCTGTGTTTATCTGTGAGTCTATCCTAGGTCTAGGCCCCTTGTCTAGCACCAGGAGTTGGTTCATAGTAAGTGAACATTTATAAATAACTGGTCCTGTCTGAGGCTTGTAGTGGCCTATGATGCCAGAGATATCTCAAAGAGCAAGATAATACCACAGCTGAGGACACATTGGCTTCAACACTAATTAAGTAAGTAGAGACTGCAGCTGCAGGCATCTCATTGCTGCAGTCTCACTCCCACCATAAATGTCATGGAGATAAGATGGCTCTCCTAAATTGAAATAATTTACTACTTGGAGAAGCCTTTGAAGTGACTCCCAAGGTCCTGCTCATTTCCTGAACTTTTCCCAGTATCTCTTTTCTTTGTTTGGAGATGTAATAAATATGGGCGGTCCAGAGAAGCTCTTTGTCTTAGCCCTCAGAGTCTCAAACTCAGCCAAAGGGTTTTGATCCTCCTGGAGCCCTACAGTTAGACCACTTGTCTCACTTATTTAAGCCTTTGTCATACACTCATTTGGGATATTGGGGGTCTAGGTCGGGACTTGACACTAAACCTTCAGCTTGGTTTATTATGAACACTGAACCATATTTTCCCCAAGGTAAATTCAGAAGATAAGGAGTTTTGTGAACCAAATGTTTGTAATAACTGCCTTTTGGCTTTAATATTACTTCTCCAAGAATAAACTCTCTATGCCTACTTCAGTGAGTAGTTCTTCCCCCAAGAGTCAAATATACTGAGGCAATTTTTTCTGTTGTCTCTAATTAGGACCCTGTGTTTGGGGAGTTCTCTCAAGGTCCTCTACATGCTATTAAAATCAGAATTCATACCAGTTTCTTACTAGCTGTAAACAAATATGCATCTGTATATCTACCCTGTTAGATTCTGAATTGATAACTCTTCTGTCCTTTACAATAGAACTTTGAGTTCTTTGTGGCCAGCACCTGTTCCACGGTATTCTGCTTCTTACAGAGAGAAATGGAAAAAATTTCTCATGCTGAAGGTCTCTGTGCTGATCATCTAAGGGGCCATGCAAGGCAGGAGTAGGATTTACATTAAGTATTGTGAGTTGTATGTGTTATTTTGTACTTTATATTTTTTTAAATTTTTTAATTCTTGAGTGAGTGGTCCATAACCCTGGATTGTACCTATTGTGACCTCATGGCATGGCAAATAACTCCATAAAAGTAATTTATTTTGCACTGAGTGTCCATATTTTGAGATCATAGGGAAAACAAAGTTTCTATGAAAAACAAATTCTTTCAATGTGATTTGGCAGATAATTTCTGACAGATGAAACATATAACTTCTTTTGCTTTTGTTCAATTGCCACTAACTCTTTTTGTTTTTTTCTAAAATCTGCAATATTTTTGTATCTCTCCTGACACAAACTAGAGTATAATTATCTTTTACTTTGTTCTATACAAGAATAAGTCTAAGACTACATATCATGAAAGAGAAAGAGAAAGATGACAGTATTAGTGATGTACTAGATATGTCAGAAATAGGACAAAAGTAACTAGTTAAAATCCTTGGCATAAAATCTGTGTTAGGAATCATAAAAACATGATGATGTAATTTTTTTTTCCAGACAGACAAAAAAGTCTTCTTTAGAAGATTATGATGTGACTAGGAAATTCAAGAATATTCTGATATTGAAAGGACTTGAACATGATGATTTGGTGTAAGTTAAAAAATATCCAATATGTTAATTGGTAAGTCATATTTATTCACATTACATGAATATTCCTCAGAAAAATGAGAGAGGAAAAAATGTTGAGTAGAAATATAATTTTCTCAGAAAGTATAAGTTGGTATGATCTCACAACCATTGTGATGTGTTCACAGCTTGTTCAAAAGATATTTATTTGTTTGCTAGGTAGACAATATCTTGTGTCAGTAATAGTCCATTTTAGTGTGTCCAGTTTGAGTTAGCATGCATATACTGATTATTTTGAAATGAGGTTTCTATTATGAGAGAGTCATAATGACTTCTCATTTTCTCACATTTCCATCTCCCTTTTCACATCCATGCAGAAGAAGTAGAAGCAGAAGCAGAAGTAGAAGAAGACAAAGAAAAAGAAGTAGAAGGAGACATAGAGGGAGAAGAGAATGAACAATGATAATCAGAGCAGTGTTTCTGAATTCATCCTCTTGGGGCTCCCTATTCAGTGGGAAGAACAAGGCTTGTACTACACCCTGTTCCTGGTCATGTACCTGACCACAGTGCTGGGGAACCTGCTCATCATCCTGCTCATCAGGCTGGACTCCCACCTCCACACCCCCATGTACTTCTTCCTCAGCCACTTGGCTCTCACCGACATCTCTTTCTCATCAGTCACGGCTCCAAAGATGCTCATGAACATACTGACTCACAGTAAGTCCATCTCATATGCTGGGTGCATTTCTCAGGTATATTTTTTTGTATTGTTTGCAGGTCTTGACAGTTTCCTTCTCACCTCAATGGCATATGACAGATATGTGGCCATCTGTCACCCTCTGCACTACACCACCATCATGAGCCAGAGACGCTGCTTCTTGCTAGTAATTGTGTCCTGGGTCTTATCCATTGCCAATGCCCTTGTGCATACAATTCTATTATCCTTTCTCTCTTTTGCTGGAGAAATCACTGTCCATCACTTTTTCTGTGACCTCTCTGCCTTACTCAAGCTGTCCAGTTCAGACTCCACCATCAATGAGATGGTCATCCTCATTCTTGGGACTGTGGTCTTAACCCTGCCATTCATATGCATTCTGATGTCTTATGGACACATTGGGACCACCATTCTGAGGGCTCCCTCAGTCAAGGGAATCTGCAAAGCCTTGTCCACATGTGGTTCTCACCTCTGTGTTGTTTCTCTCTACTATGGAACAATTATTGCTATTTATTTTTTCCCCTCATCCAATAACAATATGGACAAAGATGTCATTGTGACTGTGTTGTACAGCGTGGTCACACCCATGTTAAACCCCTTCATCTACAGTCTGAGGAATCAGGATATGAAAGGAGCTCTGAGAAATCTACTCAGTAGAGGAATATTTTCAGCATGATGTGCACTGCTTTTGTGTGAACTAAATGTGACACCTTATCAGTCCTGTAGGTACATCCTTTCTTCTCTGCATTGCTGTATCTCACTGACTCTTGTTCTGATGGAAAGTTTTCAGCCATAGTTACACGTTTTGTCTCTGTGTAATTTTCTTAACATTCAAATTTAGGGAAGGTTTTTATATAGCATTTTGTGTATTGCTTTTTTTAATTCATTTTCAATGTGTATCTAGTCAATACTTTTAGCTTTTCTATTGGATTTTTCAGTCTTTTTTAGAAGCAATCTTTTTTTCTTTTCTCAAGGTAATAAAAATAATTATCTGGCAGGTCCATGGATTTATTTTTAATTTTGTAATAACCCAAAATTTATTTTCATTATTCACTAGTCATTAGCAGTTGAAAATCTAGTTTTATTTTTGTTCTTAGCTCCTTTTTTACTTATTTTTAGTTGACACAAAAATATGGTTCTATTTATTGGGTACTATGTGATGTTTCCATACGCTGCACAATGTTCAAGTGCAGGAAAGAAAATCTGTTTCCTCAAGCATTTACTACCCCTTTGTGTGAAATAATTCAGAAACCTTTCTTGCATTTTAGACATGTATGGTATTTTATCATCATCTGTAGTCATGCTAAGGGCAATAAAGCATCCAATTTATTTTTCCTATTTATAGCTTAGTCTTCTGAACAACATGACCCAGTCCCTCCCTCACCTACTCTCACCAGATTTCTAAAATTTCTTACCATTTCCTAAAACTTTTTAGTTATTATAGAATGATTACACATAGGCATGCATTTTTTATGTTCTCAAAGTGAGTGTCTCTGGTCACAAAATGGAATGAGATGCCTGTCTGGAAAAGGCCAAGACAATGATCCAGACAGACCAGATCCATGTTTTAAACAGTGAACAGAAACCTGATTTGAGCTTTCTAGATCCTTTTAAGGTCAGCAAAGTATGAGGCATGACAGTGAGTGTGGAGCTCTGCGGTGGCCCTCCAGGTGGTACAAACATTATGAGTGATCAGTCTGCTCTGATAAGACGTTCAAGCTTTCTTAGATGTGGGTTAAATAATGGCCCAGCAAAACATCAGGAAATACAGGCAACCTGAATTCTTGCAGGATATCAGCAGAGTTAATGCAACTATATTTTTTGAAATGAAAAATGGATACTTCCCTGACCCACTCTTTCAAGTATCACTGGGTTTTCCTTTAGTCCTCAAGAAATTGCTTGAGTTGAAGAAAAGGCATTGAATTTCACTAGGATAAGCTGATCACTGAAGCAGATATTTCCATATTCATATTTCCTTCAGCTGTAGCATTTGTCATACAGAAGGAAATTCAAATTTAAGAGAGGTTAAATAAGTGGCACTCTGTGACTAAACTATGGATACTTAGAAGTGAGATTCAGACTAGTGTGTGTGAGGTCAAGGTCTGCATCCTGGAGACCACTTGGATATTTAAAAATTTAGCAGTATTTTCACTCATTTATTGGAAATTCACCTTTAACATTGTCAAAAAGATTCAAAAAACACACAAAATAATTTATATAACTCATAGTTTAAATATATGTGTGTATAGATATTGTGCTGTAACTTTAAATGTAAATGTCTTCGAATGTGAGAAATGAGATCAGATTTTAAATCATAATGTTAGAAGTAATACTAAAAATTCTTTAGACCTAAGTAACAACAAAACTTTTAAGTTGCTTCAGTCCTTCCTGTATTTTCTTAAAGAAACTGTATTTTCTTAAAGTTGCTTGGGATCATGACTATTTTTAATGTTCTCACTTTTCATATAATTTCAATACTTCTGCATTGATTCTTTGATCTTTTGTGCTCCAGAACCTCATTTAAATGAATCAAGACTGTATTTATTTTGCTGCATTTTGTTCTTATTGTCTATCATTGTTCTTCTGAACTGTATGTGTATTTTTATATTCTCCTGGGAAACACATTTACCTGCATTATTTTCAAAGATGATTTTGCTTTTTTTCTCTTTTTTTCTGTTTTCTTTTCTTTTCTTTTTTTTCTTTTCTTTTCTTTTCTTTCCTTTCTTTCTTTCTTTCTTTCTTCTTTCTTGCTTTTTCTTTCTTTCTGCTCTCCTCTCTCTCCCACAATGTTTTCCTCTCTTTCTTTTTCTTTAAGCATTTTGTTCCAATGAACAATGCTGCCAGAAACATTTGATACAAATACATCCTTTGTGTATATGAAGAGATTCAGCAAACAATATACCCAAAAGAATTAGTGGGTTATAAGACATGTGTGTACGTACATTAGCAATCACCCTGGGGAGATGAAAACCTGATCATGCTTGAGTCTTCTGGATCAGAATATATAAGCATATTTATTTTCTGTATCTTCTGAAGTGTTGCCTGTTGCCTTAGTGGTCATGAAATCCTTTAGTTTCTGCTTCTCTTGGCAGGTCGTTTTTTAAAAAAATTCTCTTGGAAGGTCTTTATTTTTTCTTCAATTCTGTGTGCTAGTTTCTGGTAGAGTAATCTACTTTGGGAGTTATTTTCATGCATGGCTTTAAAGATGTTATTTCATGTTCTCCTGGCTTTTAAAGTTACAGCCAAGAGATCTATTATTTGTATAGGTTTGCCTCTGTGAGTTGGTGCTTTTCTCTTGTAACTTTTTAATTTTTCTTATTTTCTCCTTTCTTTGCTTTTTCTTTCCTTCTTTTTTTCTGCTTGATATTTCAACTATAATATATATTGAGATGTTCATTTGTGGTCATGTCTGAATTTCTATATCCTGTACCTAGATTTGTGTATGTCAAGATTTCAGAGATTTTCTTCCATAATTTTCATGAACATATTTTTTATATCATTAGTCCAAATTCCAAACCCTACTTGTGTGCAAAGGATCTCAAATTAGGTTTGTAAACCATACTTTAGTGGTCTTGTGGATTTTTCATAGTATCTTATTTTTCTTTATTGTTGGCTGAATGGAAACATTCCTCTAATTTGCCTTTAAGCCCTGTGATTCAGTCTTCTGTTTGATTGAGACTTCAGGTTATGCTTTTCACTGAATTTTAAACTCTGATTTTTTGATATTTCCATTTGAAAGATTTTTTTCTTTTTCCCCAAAGATTCCCATTTCTTTATTAAAATCCTGCATTAGTTTTCTCATTTCATTCATTTATTGACATGCTCATCGAGTTTACTAATGTATGTATGTTTCTGTGCATTAACTTTTGCATCCATGCTATCTTCCAAAAGTTTTATTTAAGGTTCCTTACAAATAGGTAAATACTCACATAACTAAGCTCCGTATCTTTTGCTCACATGATCCTCCTTTTGTCTTAAGTGTTATTTTTTAATAGTATGTAATTAAGTTGGGTGTAATTGCACAGTTATGTAAAACAGCAAGGTTCTTTAAAATATTAAAATAATTTTTTATCACCTTACAAAAATAGACTAGAAACACATCATGCATGTTTTATCAAGCTATTTTCTTGTGCTTTTGCTTTTAGGTTTTGATTATTTAAGAAATTGAGTTTTAAGAGTTAAGGTTTATTTGCATATTGACATGTAAAATTTTTCAATAATCACATTATAACAGGTTAAAGGAAGAACTATTATCTTAGGTTAACATACTAAATACATAGCTGGGCTAGGGATGAGTCTCCATCTGAGGACAAAATAGGCTGTGAGTCTGAGTTCTGTCTGATGGTAAAAAGTTTAGAAAGTTCAGCTTACATAAGTTTAATGTATGCAAAGTAACCAAGAAATGCTCTCTTTTGTGCAATAAACATTGCACCTAGAAATGTGTTATCAAAATCAATACAAAATATAGAGATACCTGCATAGCATGTTTATTGCAGTACAGTTCACAGTAGCCAAGTTCTGAAATCTCCTAGGTATCTGTCACCAAATCAACGGACACACAAAATGTGGTATGAATGCACAATAAAGTTGTACAGCCATAAGGAACAAAAGTACATGTTTTGCAGGATAGTGGATGGAACTGGATATTATCCTATTAGTTATGTAGGCCAGTATCAAAAAGACAAGTATCAATTTTCTTTAATGCATGTGGCATCTAGAAAAAAATGGCATAAAAGTAGAATGGAGACTATCAGAGAAATAGTGGGGTAAGAGGATAGAAATGGAGAAGGTAAAGGAAAGTACAAATATGTTCAAATATTATAAATAAGATGTATATATAATGAAATACACCATTCTATGTAACTTATATGCAATAGTAAAAATAAAGCCAAACATCATTAAGCAAGAAATAATTTACATTTTGGAAAGCATGATTTGAATCTATCCTTTTTTGTGTACCAGGCATTAAAATCACAAACTTGCACTTTCCAAGCAGGCACTTGTGCCACTGAGCTAAACTCCAGCCCTTGAATTTATTCTTTTTTTTAAGCGAAAAAAAGCAAAACAAAAAAAAATAGTAGAAATAATGCAGAATTTGAAAAAAAAGCACAGAATCATTAGTTGATAAATTATGTATTGTTATCTTAGAAGTCATTGCTCAACTCACAAAATCAAAGTGTGAAAAATACAAAATCAAACAACATCAGTACAAAACCTTCTGTTTGATGAACTAACAGAAACTTAGTAGTATTGGTATCTATCATGCACACTTAAACATACATACAGTTATATCCTTTAGAGCACTTTATTTCCCTTTGTCACAATATCTATTAAATATTCGGGATCTTATTACTCTTTCAGTTTTTTTATGCTAAAGAGACATTATGATATTTACAAATGTGAGTCTGATTTATTTCACTTTTGAAGATGGTCTCAAGTTGCATCCATTTACCTATTTTGAATCTACTCTTAATTTATGCATAGCTTGTCATTTTACATTCCCTCAAAAGGAAATGCCTAACCCAAATTTTGTATTTATGATTCTACCAGGTTTTGTAGTTGATTTCAATGGACTTTCATACCTAAAAATGAATTTATACTTATACACACACAGTTAGTTTTCTTGGTTGGGCTTCTGTAACAATATGCCATGTGTTGGTTGGTTTATACAAGAGAGATTTATTTTCCTACAGATCAGGAGGTCAGCAATTCATGCTGCATTCCAGCTGATTGAGCTTCTTGTTGAGGACCCTCTTCCTGAGAACAGCCACCTTTTAGTTATATCTTCCTTTGGGAGAAAGAAAGAGGAGTGAGGAAAGAGAGAGTACTCTGATATCTCCTCTTAGACACTAATTGTTTCAGAGTCCCATTTTTACCTTTTCTTTAGTTCATTAAAGACCTGTTCTCCAAATTCAGTAACATTGGTCCTTATGGCCTCAATAAATAAATTTATCATGGGAGGCACACAAATAGTCCATAGCAATCCATATTTTGGATCCAAACTGATCCAAACTCAGTTTCCTGATTTAAGAGTTTTGATCCAGCACTGGAGGTTTCACAAGTGCAACACACCTAGTGGCCTTCTTTCAGTCCAGGAGGCTGAGACTGCACAAGGGGACTCTCAGCTCTCTGGCGCTGGACCAGGGAGAGTCTGAGACCAGCACTCCCAGCAAATGAGTTCCCATCCAGCTCCCTAGGACACTGGACTGGCTTCCAGAGGTTTCATGGGCCTCAGTGAACCAAACCCAGGGTCCTTCTTTCAGTCTGGGAGGCCAAGACCACGCAGGGGGACGTTCAGCCTACTGATGCTGGCCCCGGGAGAGTTTGAGACAAGAGCTCACAGTGGTTGAGTTCCCGCCCAACTCCCTGAAACACTGGACTGGGCTTGTGAGGTCTTGCAGGCCTGAATGGGACACGCTCAGTGACATTCATTCAGTCCCAGAAGCTGAGGGCCCAGGAGGTGATTCCCAACACACCAGGGAAAGTTTTGGAACACAACTCAAAGCAAGGAAATATAGGAAAATGACAAAAAAAAGACCAAAATGCAATCTCAAATCTCCAGCCCATACCAAGAAAGCCTAAGAGGCATGTACATAGAAGAAAATAGAAGCCATGCAACTGAAATGACTGAAATGATATCAACTGAAATAAAGAAGAAACTAGGGGAAGCTATGGAAAAACTCAAATCAGAAAAAGTTACCCAGATAAAAGAAGAAATGATAAAAGTAGTAAAAGAAATAGTGAACCCATCTAATGAAGACACAGTTAAAATAATTAGAGGAACAAAGCAAACAGATAGAATCCCCCGAATGAACATTATAAGAAACAAAGAGAATGCATGAAGCAAATTCAAAGAGATATACAGGAAATCAAAAATTCTACTGAAAGTTGACAAAATCACCTCAATGAAAGTGAAGATAGAATTTCAGACCTCGAAGATAAGATTGCAGCTAGTGAACAGGAAAGGAAAGATCTTTTAAAAATAACAAGGAGTCAGGAAATAGTAATTCAACAGCTGTAAGATGATGCAAAGAAAAATAACATAAGATTAATAGGGATAAATGAAAAAGAAGGGGACAGCCCAAATGATATCAAGAGGCTATTTACAGAAGTAATAGCTGAAAATTTTCAAAACATGAGAAGAGAAACTGACATTTGGATTAGTGAATTATATAGACCCCCAAATAGCCATAACCAAAATAAAACTATGCCCAGACATATAATAATCACCATCCCAGAAATTCAACATGAGAACAGAATACTAAAAGCTGTTAGAGAGAAAAGACGGATCATCTATAAAGGAAAACCTATCAGAATCACAACAGATTTCTCAACACAAACAATGAAGTCAAGAAGAGCATGGAGTGAAGTATTTCAGACCCTAAAGGAAAACATCTTCCAACCCAGACAGATGTACCCTGCAAAACTTTCCTCAAAATGGATGGAGAAATAAGATACTTCCAGACAAAGAACAGCTGAAGAACTTCATGAACATCAAAACAGCCCTACAAAGAATACTGAAAGACATTCTAGATACACATGGGATAAAACCACCAAGCAAGGCAGACAATGAAATGAAATGGAAAGGTAAAGATACAACAGCAGAAAGATAACATGTCAAAAATAAACCAATATAGAATGGTTATAACCATTAATGTAACAGTTATAACCATTAATGTGGCCTCTATTCACCAATAAAAAGAAACAGACTGGCAGAATGGATCAAGAAACAACATCCAACCATATGCTATCTACAAGAAACCCATCTAACGCAAAAGGAAACCATAGACTGAAAGTCAAAGGATGGAAAATAATACTTCATGCAACAGGAAACCAAAAAAAAAAGTGGGAGTAGCTATTCTGTTTGCAGACAATTTGAACTTCAAACCAAGAATGATCTGAAGAGGTAAAGAAGTCCACTACATAGTATTAGGGGAAAACTTCAAGAGAAAGAGATAACAGTCTTAAGTATGTATGCACCAAATTTCAGAGCACCCAGCTATACAAAGCAAGTATGAACAGAAATGAAAAATCAAATAAGCAATGACACAATTATAACAGGAGATTTTAAAATGCCATTGACACAAAGGGACAGATCAACTAGACAGAAAATCAGCAAAGAAATAACAGAACTGAATCACACCTGTGAACAAATGGATTTGATAGAAATATAAAGAGTATTCCATCCAACAACATCAGAATACACATTCTTCTCAGCAGAACATTGGACATTCTCTAAAATAGACTATATACTAGCCTACAGAACATATTTAAGTAAATGCAAAAGAATTGAAATTATCCCATGCATGTTATCGGATCATAGTGCCTTGAAACTAGAAATGAATGATAAAAGCAACTGCAAAACCCCACAAACACATGGAACCTGAATAATACACTCTTGAGCAATCAGAGGAAATTAAAAAAGAAATTAAACAATATCTACAAGCAAACAAAAATACAAACATAACTTACTGGAATCTGTGGGATGCAATGAAAGCAGTCCTCAGAGGAAAATTTATTGTGCTGAGTTCTCACACCAGGAAAACAGAGCGAACACAAATAAACAACCTGATTCTACACACGAAACATCTAGAAAAAGAAGAGCATGCCAAACCCAAAGCCAAAAGAAGGGAGGAAATTATAAAAATCAGAGCAGAAATTAATGCAATAGAGACTAAGAAAACAATATAAAGAATCAATGAATAAAAAAGTTGGCTCTTTGAAGGAATAAATAAAATTGATGAACCCCTAGCCAACATTATTTAAAAAAGGAAAGAAAAAACTCAAATTCATGCAACAAGGAAAGAAAAGGGTGAAATCACTATAGAACATGGTAAAATACAGAAGACCATCAACACCTGTTTTGAAAACCTCTATTCTCATAGATTCAATAACACAGAAGAAATGGACAGATACCTAGAAATATATGAACTACCAAAGCTGGGTCAGGAAGATGTAAACTGCTGAATAACCCAAATTGTATTAATGAAATTGAAAATGTAATTAAGTCCTTGCCAACAAAAAAGAGCTCAGGCCCAGAAGGACTCACTGTGGAATTCTATAAGAAATACAAAGAAGACTTAATGCCAACACTCCTCAAACTCTTCAACAAAATTGGAAGAGAAGCACTTCTTCCTAAGTCATTCCTGGAAGCAAATATTACTCTACTACCAAAACCCGAGAAAGACCCAAATAAGAATTATAGGCCAATCTCCCTAATGAACATAGATGCAAACATTCTCAATACAATATTGGCAAACAGGATACAGCAAATCATCAATAAGATTATACACCATGACCAAGTGGGGTTTATTCCAGAAATGCAGGAATGGTTAAACATTCATAAATCAATAAATGTAGTCCACCATACCAATAGAGCCAAAAGTAAGAAGCACATGATCATTTCTAGATGCAGTAAAAGCTTTTGATAAGGTCCAATACTCATTCATTATAAAAACCTTACAGAGAATTGGAATAGATGGCCTTTAACTCAATATAATAATGGCCATCTATGACAAACCAACAGCCAGCATGATATAAAATGGCCAAAAACTGAAAGCTTTTATGTTAAGATCAGCATAAGACAAGGATGTCTCTTATCACTGCTTCTATTCAGCATAGTACTGGAAATACTAGCCAGAGCAATTAGACAAGAGAGAGAAATAAAAAAAGTAAAGAACTGTTTGGGACTGGAAACTTTGTGGAGACCAGCATCTCTGCCTGACTGTTTGGGACCCATAGGGCTGCCCTTCACCCACAGGGAACCTCCCAGAGATTGGCAGCTCAGCCGGTCTATTTGGGACTGGGAACTTTGCAGAGACTGGCATCTCGTCCTGACTGTTTGGGACCCATAGGCCCACCCTTCACCCACAGGGAACCTCCCAAAGACTGGCAGCTCGGCCTGGTCTGTTTGGGACTGGGAACTTTGTGGAGACTGGCATCTTGGCCTGACTGTTTGAGACTGGTAGGCCTGCCCTTCACATTGCAGTGACCAGCAGCTCAGCCTGTGCTGTTTGGGTCTGGTAAGCCCACCCTTCACCCATAAGGAACCTCATGGAGACCGGCATCTTGGCCCGGGCTGTTTGGGACTGGGAACATTGCATGGACCACTGGCAGAGGGCCTGAGGTGCCTGGGACTGCCACTGCTGGGCCCCTCTCTTCTCCAGGAACATCTAGGAAGGCTGACACAGGACTGAGCTGACTGGGACCACATTTGCTGGATGCGCCCTACCACCAGGAATATTGTACTACAGTGGACTACCATGCTGGCTTGATGAGAGGTTCAGGAACCCCTCACCCAAACAGAAGACCTCATCAGGCTTCAGTCAGTGTGGCACGGTAGGAGGAATTTAGGAGACAGGATCCCCTCTTCATTGTGGTACTCAGCAATTTGACAAACATCAACCATACAGTAGAACCCTGAAACACACATTGCAGAAAGTTGTGTCTGTTGGAATAGAAAGACCAGAAATTGACCAAAAAGGTGAAAATGACTAAACAAAAAGGCAAAATGGAATCCCGAACATCTAGTCCATTGGGAATAAGTACAGGTGGTAATGAAATAGAGGACCCCAAAATTCATATAACAGAAATCTCTGAAAAGATAGCAAATGAAGTAAAGAAACAAATCCATGAGGCTATGGAAGAAATCAAATTAGAAATAATGTCATGCAAAGACAAAAGTAACAACCTTAGTAAATGAGCTGCTCAACATAGCTAGAGAAGAAATAGATAAGAAACTACAGGAGCATGGGCAATTGATTGAAACTTAGAATGAACAATGCAGAAGACAAGCAGAATCTATGAAACAAATTGAAAGAGATATGTGATAAACAAAAAATTGCATTGAAAGCCTGTAAATTCATTTAAATGAAGCTAAGGATAGAATTTCAGACCCTGAGACAGGATTGCAGATAGCAACCTTGAAAGGGTAGAACTTATAAAAATGACAAAGCAGCATGAAATGAATATCCAACAGCTACAAGATGATGCCAGGAGAAACGATGTTAGAGTAATAGGCATTAATGAGGAGGTAGTAGACAATGCAGAGGATATAGCTAAGCTATTCACAGAAATAATGGCAGAAAATTTCCCAAACATGGGGGAAATATCAGATCTACAAATAAGTGAGGCATATAAAATGCCATACAGTCATAACCAACATAAACCTACACCCAGACATATAATTATTAAGATCTCAGAAATACAGCATAAAAACAGAATACTAAAAGCTGTTAGAGAAAAGACACAAGTCACCTATCAAGGAAAGCCTATTAGAATCACAGCAATCTTCTCTGCACAAACCTTCAGGTTAAGACGAGCTTTGAGTGAAGTATTTCAAGACCTAAATGAAAACAACTTTCAGCTCAAACTGACATACCCAGCAAAACTTTCTTTCAAATTTAATGGAGAAACAAGATATTTCCATGACAAAGAACAACTAAAGAAATTCATATCCACCAAACCAACATTAGAGAGAGTGCTGAAGGACATCCTAGATAGAGATAAAAATGACCACAATCTCCAGAGCAACAACAGAAAGAAATCACCAGACTGGACAAAAAAGTAAACAAGGGAGAAAGGCAGGAAACTAACAACAGTAACACAACATGGTAAAGTCAAGCCAATACATATCAGTGATATCTATAAATGTAAATGGGCTTAATTCACTTATCAAAAGAAACAGATTGACAGAATGGATCAAGAAGCATGATCCCAAAACATACTGTATACAAGAAACACATCTGACTCAAAAAGAAACTCATAGATTAAAAGTCAAAGGATGGAAAACAGTATTTCATGCAATGGGAATGCAGAAAAAAGCTGGGTTAACTATTCCATTTGCAGACAATGTGAACTTCAAACCTAAAATGATTAAAAGAGACAAAGAAGGTCACTACATACTCGTAAGTGGAAAAATTCAAGAGGAAGAACTAACAATTATAAATATATATGCAGCAAACACAGGAGCTCTCAACCACATAAGACAGATACTAAATGACATGAAAAACCAAATACACAAAAACACAATTATTACAGGTGACCTTAACAGCCCACTGTCACAAAGAGATAGACCAACTAGGCAAAAAATTAGCAAAGAAATAATAGAACTGAATCACACCTGTGAGCAATTGCACTTAGTTGATGTTTACAGAGTGTTCTACCCAACCACATCAGAATATACCTTCTTCTCAGCTGCCCACGGAACATTCTCCAAAATAGACCATATATTACCCCATAAAGCACTTTTGAGTAAATGCAAAGGTATTGAGACTGTCCCATGCATACTATCTGACCATAGTACACTGAAATAGGTAATTAATGGCAAAAGACTGCAAAACTTGCATAAATACATGGCAATTAAATAACAACCTTTTGAACAACCAGTGGGCTACAGATGAAATTAAAGAAGAAATAAAGCAATATCTAAAATTCAATGAAAATGCGGAAACAACCTCTTATAATCAGTGGGATGCAATGAAGGCGGTCTTAAGAGGGAAATATATAGTCATAAACTGTCATATCAAGAAAACAGAATGAGCACAAATAAGCAATCTAATGCTGCATCTCAAGCTTCTAGAAAAAGAAGAGCAAGTTAAATAGAAAGCTCATAGAAGAGAGGAAATTGTAAAGATTAGAGCAGAAATCAATGCAATTGAAACTAAAAAAACAATACAAAGAATTAATGAACCAAAAGCTGTTTTTTGAGAGAATAAACAAAATTGACAAAGCTCTAGCTAACCTTATACTTTATAAGGAAACAAACTTATATATGGAAACATCCTTATACTTTATATGGTTAGCTAGAACTTTGTCAATTTTGTTTACTCTCTCAAAAAAGAATTTTGTTTATTCTCTCAAAAAAGAAAAAAACCCAAATTCATGCAATAAGGACCAAAAAGGGAGAAATTACTACAGATCCCATAGAAATTCAAAAGATCATAAACACCTACTGTGAAAATCTCTACTCACATAGAGAAGAAAACACAGAGGAAATGGACAGATTTCTAGAAATTTATGAACTACCAAAGCTCAACCAAGAAGATATAGCAATTTTGAATAACCCAGTATCAGCTATTGAAATTGAAAATGTAATAAAAAACTTACCAACAAAGCCCAGCTCCTGATGGACTCACAGCTAAATTCTATAAGAAATTTAGAGAAGACTTGATGCCAATACTCTTAAACTCTTCAATGAAATTGAAAAGAAAGCAATCCTCCCTAATTCATTCCTGGAGGCAAGTATTACTCTGATACCAAAATCAGAGAGCGACACAATCAAAAAGGAGAACTATAGGCCAATCTCACTAATGAACATAGATGCAAAGATTCTCAATAAAATACTAGCAAATAGAATGCAGCAAATCATCAAGAAGATTATACATCATGACCAAGTGGGGCTCATTCCAGGAATGCATGGATGGTTTGACATATGCAAATCAACAAATGTAATACACCACATCAACAGAGCCATGGTGTTGTATTACACCAAATGTAATACACCAAATTTGGTGTATTACATTTGTTGATTTGCAGAAAAAGCTTTTTTTTAGATGCACAAAAAGCTTTTTAAAATTTTTTTTAAAATTTTTTTAAAATCGGTACCAGGGATGGAACTCATGACCACGTGCTTGCAAAGCAGACGCTTATGCTGCTGAGCTAAATCCCCAGCCCAGAAAAAGCTTTTGATAAGGTCCAACACTTGTTCATGATAAAAACCCTTCAGAAACTCGGAATACACGGTGTCTACCTCAACCTTATAAAGGCCATCTATGACAAACCAACAGCCAATATTATACTAAATGGACAAAAACTGAAAGCTTTCACTTTAAAATCAGGAACAAAACACTTTAAAATCAGGAACCACTATCATCACTCCTATTCAATATAGTTCTGGAAACACTAGCCAGGGCAATCAGACAAGAGAGAGAAATAAAGGAATAAACATAGGAAAGGATGAAGTTAAATTATCACTGTTTGCAGATGACATGATATGCTATATAGAAGACCCCCCAAAAACTACATTAAAAGACTACTAAAGGAAATAAACAAATTCAGCAGTGTATCTGGCTACAGAGTCAATGCTCAAAAATCAATAGCATTCCTGTATACAAACAAGAAACTCACCGAGAGATAAATAATGGAAATAATGGCAATAATGGAATCGCCCTTCACAATAACATCTAAAAAAATGAAGTACTTAGGAATCAACCTAAATAAAAATGTAAAATACCTATATGCTGAAAATTATACTATGCTAAAAAAGGAGATTGCAGAGGATATTAGAAAATGGAAGGATATTCCTTGCTCTTGGCTAGGAAGAACCAACATTGTGAAAATGTCCATACTCCCAAAACCGTTATATAGATTTAACACAATCCCTACCAAAATACCATTGACATACCTCACAGATCTAGAGAAAACACTCCTAAAATTCATTTGGAAACAGAAGAAACCTAGAATAGCAAAGGCAATTCTGGACAATAAAGGCAAGGCAGGAGGCATCCCAATTCCTGACTTGAAACTACTACAAAGCCACTGTGATGAAATCAACATGGTATTGGCAAAGAAATAGACCTGAGGATCAATGGAACAGATTAGAAGATACAAATATATGTACAAAGACACTCAGATTCCTGATATTTGACAAAGGTGCTAAACATGTTCAATGGAGGAAGGATAGCCTCTTCAATAAATGGTGTTGGAAAAATTGGCTCTCCACATGGAGAAGACTGAAACTAGACCCATGCCTATCACCATGCAGGAAACTAAAGTCTAAATGGATCAAAGACCTAAACATTAAAACAGAAACACTAAATCTACCAGAAGATAATCTTGGAGAGATAGGTGTAGGCAGAGAATTCATGAACAACACACAAACTGCATGGGAAACCCTTCAGAGAATCAACAACTGGGATCTCATATTATAGAAAAGTTTCTGCACTTCAAAAGAAATCACCAGCAGAGTGAATAGAAAACCCACAGAATGGGAAAGAATCTTAGCCAGCAACCCCTCAGACAAAGGACTTATATCAAGAACATATAAAGAATTGGAAAACATCAAGTCCCCCAAATTCAAAGACCCTCTCCAAAAATGGGCAGCTGAGATGAACACACAATTCTCATATGAGGATATACAAATGGCAAACAAATACATAAAGAAATTTTCACCATCACTGGCCATTAGAGAAATGCAAAGTAACACAACATTGAGATATCATCTCAAACTGGAAATAATAGCTGCCATCAAGATATCAACTGATAACAAATGTTGGTGAGGCTGTGGAGAAAAAGGAACACTGCTTCACTGTTGGTGGGAGTGTAGACTGGTGCAACCACTATGGAAATCAGTATGGAGAATTCTCAGAAGACTAGTAGTGGATGCTCCATTCAACCCAGCTATTCCCCTCCTGGGTATTTTCCCAGAGATACTGAAAAGTTCATATCACAGTGATATATGTGCACCCATGTTCATAGAAACACAACTTTTAATAGCTAAATCTTGAAAACTGCAGTTGATGGGCATCTCTACTCACATACAGAAGAAAAGATGCCCATCAACTGCAGAGTGGATGAAAAAGCTGTGGTATTTTTATACAATGGAATATTACTCAGCTATAAAAAAGGATGATCTTGAGGCCTTCATAGGGAAATGGGGACAACTTGAGACTATCCTCATTAGTGAAATAAATAAGAATCATATTTATAAATATCACATTGTTTGTCTAGTGTAAAAAGTAATAAGAACTGTAGTAGTAATAAAACCCAAAATGTATAATTGCTACAGTAAAAAAGAGAGGAAAAGTAAGTGCTCTAAAGTATATAACTGCATGTGTGTTTAAGTGTGTAAGATAGATGTCCATATTACTGCTTTTGTTAGAATTTTGAGCAGAAACATTAAGAGGCTCATTGTTTGAATGTGTACTTCAAATGTTTTAACTTTGTAACTTGAACATCTATTTCCAAGTATGACAGTACGTAACTTATCAAGTGGTGATTTCTTAATATTTTTGTTTTTGTTTTTTTGTTGTGGTTTTTGTTCTTTTTTTCCCTTTCCCTTTCCAATGCTTTCCCTTCATATGTGTATCTAAAATGTCTTTCAGTATTCTTTGTAGGGTTGGTTTGGTGGTCATGAAGTTCTTCAGCTGTTCTTTGTCATAGAAGTATCTTATTTCTCCATCCAGTTTGAAGGACAGTTTTGCAGGGTACATCAGTCTGGGTTGGAAGTGGTTTTCATTTAGGATATGAAATACTTCACTCCATGCTCTTCTTGACTTCATTGTTTGTGTTGAGAAGTCTGCTGTGATTCTGATAGGTTTTTCCTTTATAGAGGATCTTTCTTTTTCTCTCACAGCTTTTAGTATTCTGCTCTTATGTTGGATTTGTGATTATTAGGTGTCTGGGTGTAGTTTTATTTTGGTTATGGCTGTTTTGGAGTTCTATATGCTTCACTTATGCAAATGTCAGTTGCCATTCTCATGTTTGTGAAGTTTTCAGGTATTACTTCTGTAAATAGCCTCTTGATATCATTTGGGCTGTCCCCTTCTTTTTCATTTATCCCTATTAATCTTATGTTATTTTTCTTTGCATCATGTTGCAGGTGTTGAATTGTTATTTCCTGATTCTTTGTTATTTTTAAAAGATCTTTCCTTTCCTGTTCACTGGCTGCAATCTTATCTTAGAGGTCTGAAATTCCATCTTCACTTTTTTTGAGGTGGTTTTGGCAGCTTTCAATAGCATTTTTGATTTCCTGTATATCTCTCTGAATCTGCTTTATGTATTCTGTTTGTTGCTTATAGTGTTCATTCAGGGATTCTATCTGTTTGCTTTGTTCCTCTAATTTTGTAGCTGTGTCTTCACTAGATGCATTCACTATTTCTTTCACTACTTTTATCAATTCTTCTTTTACCTGGGCAAGTATTTCTGATCTGAATTTCTCCATAGCTTCCCTTTGTTGAATCTTTATTTCATTTGATATCATTTCAGACATTTCAGGTGTATGGCTTCTTTTTTCTTCTATGTACATGGCTCCTTAGCTTTCTTGGGGTGGGCTAGAGCTTTGAGCCTCTCTTTTGTTCTTTCCTTTTGTCATTTTTCTATATTTCCTTGCTTTGAGCGGTGTTCCAAAGCTTCCTTTGGATGTGTGGCAAATTATCTCTTGCACCCTCACTTTCTGGAGCAGCAGTGGCTCCCCCACAGGCTGTTGGCTCCCTAAACTGAAAGGTGGAAGCTAGGCCTTGTAAACTGGGGCCCTCAGAACCTTGGGCCACAGTCCTGTGTCCTAGTGGGTGAGTATGATCTCAACCACTGGGTGTGCTGTTTTAAGCTCTCCCCAGGCCAGCCCACACTGGGCCATCAGGCCGCTAGCTACCTCCTGAACTGAGAGAAGGCCTCTGGGCATGGTGCACTAAGGCTGTGGAGCTTCTGGGACTCGGTCCAGTGTACCCAGTAGCTAGCCCAAGCTCAATTGCCTGGAGCACAGGTCGCTAGCTCTCCATGAGCCCGCCTTGGGGCAGCAGGACTCACCTCGCAGGGTCCTAACTCCCCTCTGCAGGCTCTTGCCTCGCTAAATTGTAAGGCAGATGGTGGGCGTGGTGGGCAGGAGCCCGGGGAAACTTGGGCCACCTTCCTGTGTCCCAGGGGTCTGGTATGATCTACCAGGCCATCAGTCCCTGGTTTGGCCTCTGTCTCCCGAACTGAGAGAAGGCCACTGGGCATGGTGCACTAAGGCTGTGGAGCTTCCAGGACTCAGTGCAGTGTACCCAGTAATTAGCCCAAGCTCAATTGCCTGGAGCACAGGTCGCCAGCTCTCCAAGAGCCCACCTTGGGGCAGCAGGACTCCTATCCTTAGTTTCTTTCAGGCAGTTTTTACAGCGTTCAGTGGAGTTTTTAGTTTCTTTTTGAAATGAAAATCTCCTTGAATTTGCTTCATGTATTCCAGGTTTTCTTTATATTCTTCATTGAACATTTCTCTCCTTCTTTTGTATTCCTCCCTTCTTCCATGTGTGTCTTCTTGAGAGGTTCTTAGCCTTTGTTTTATTAATCTACTTGTATCTTGCTTAACTTGAATTAATATTTCCATTTTGAGCTCATTTATGAGGTCCCAAAGATATCTCTTTATGTCTGTTGATGCTGTGTTTGATGTTGCATGTTTGCTGCCCTCAATCTCTTTTGTATTTACCTCTCCTGGATCAATATTTTCAGGCTTGGGGGCTGGGGTCTTTTTCTTATTTCACTCTGTCATCATGTTTTTGGTTCCTTCCATAGAAGTGTATAGTGTAGTTCCCAGCCCCTTTTCTTTTTTTTTTAATTTTATTTAAAGAGAAAAAACAAAACAAAACAAAATAAAGGGTAGCAACAATAAAGAATTCCAAGTAAGAAAAGGAAAAGAACAACAAAAAAACCTAAGAAATTATTACTTGACAAATTACATACTGACTTCTTGGAAATAGTTGTTCAAATTACAAAGTTACAACATGTAAAGTAGACGTTCAAACAGTGATACTATTAACAGTTCTGCTCCACGATCTGACAAAAACAGCAATATGGTCATCCGTCTTGCCCATTCAAATATACATGCAATTATATCAAAAGGGTAAAAATTAAATACAACAAAACAGAGCAAAGCGGATCACAGGAAAGCAATGTAAAAGACAAAAATGTCAAAACTAGACAATTGGAGATGTTCACTCTCTATCATATTGTCTCTTGTTTTCTTCCAAATAGTTGTCCATATTGTCACATACAAGGAATTCACATCAAACTACCTAGTATGGAATTGATCTGAGCAGGACGAGGAGGGCATTTCAGGTCTTCAAGACCAGACATTAGGGAAGCCATGAATGGCTGCCATAGTGTCTCTCATTCTCCTCAAAACAGCTGTCTATACCTTAAAGTGTGTTGAACTTAAACAAGGCAAAGCAAGCTAAAATCACTTTGAACAAAAAGTGATAGTGTTGCTGGACTTCATATCATGACATTATGGAATCAGCACTGGGTATTGTAGTGACTCTTTTTCTTCACAGTAGTTGTTCATTGCAACATGTGTTACATAGTTGGTTCTTGTAAATTGTTTATAAGCTCTACACATGCATGAGTCTCTACATGTTATCTATCATTTCTGTGTTAGCAGGAAAAACAAAACAAAGCAAGATAAAAGAAAACAATTCCTAGAAAAGCATGAGGCAAAAAAGTCACATAAAACTGCAATACAAGGTGATCTACAATGGTTACCATGATGTCTCAGCAGTGTATAACAACATTAATAAAAACAAAGCATTAGAGGCATTATAAGACTTCAAAAGCAAGTAATAATCAAACCAGAGTGGGTATCTTAGTGAATCTTGTCATCTTCAGTGTAGTTGCTTATACTCTTAGACTTGATGCTATCAATCATAACAGTCAATCAAATCAGTCAATACAAAGTAGCAATCTAAGAAACCAGATTCAAATAAGATCAGTCATAATAAGACAGTATAAGTTATAAAGGGCTTCAGATTAAGTTGATAGGAAAATTAGGGATGATTACCATGATATGTCCTCTTGTTTTTGGGATAGCTGACCATGTCCTCAAGTCTATCATAAGTAGACAAACTGGAATAGCATGTAATCCATCCAAGCAGAGTGGTGAGATTAATGTAAATTTGAAATCTTGTTACCCCATTAACAATATCCTCTGCCTCCCTTTTTTAGACAGTTCCTCCCCTTTCACTCCCATGGGGTGCACTGCTTGTTTTGGGTCCCACTGCCTCCCTATATAGAGCAGCTCAATGGACCCTATCTCCTGATCTACTCTGCCTGTGTTTCTCTCTGTTAGTATTTCGAGGCCCTCTATACTAGAGATTA
>PVJX010015389.1:0-42646 GCA_004027295.1 Dolichotis patagonum | reverse complement strand
GAACTTGTCAGGCTGACTTCCTTGATATGAACTTGGCTGTTGTCATCAGAGGAGCTGGGGACCTTGTCACTAGGAGTGGCTGTGGTTCACTTTGGGGGAGCTCTGGTCCTTACTTCGGGCATCGCTTCCTGGCTCTGGAGGATAAGATGTGTGCTGTTCAATCTCCAGGAGAAGCTTGTCACGCTGGCTTCCTGATATGGACTCAGCTGTTCTCACTGTTGGAGGAGCTAGGACCTCATTGTTGCTGAGGATGGCTGTGGTACTTTTTGGGGGAGCCCTGGTCTTAATTTGAATGTCACTTCTTAGCTCCAGTGCAGAACCCTCGACCTACTGGCACAGATCCTTCATCCCACTGGCACAGACTTTCTAGCTTCCACCACTGACCTTTGGGTCTTCCCAGTGCAGATCCATGCAACAGACTTGCATGAGTCATTGTTGTGGGCTCTACATCTCCAGTTGGACTCGTGGGAGGCGTTGTCATGGGCTCTAGGTCTTTAGCTGAACTCATGCAGGACGTTGGCACGGGATCCAGACCCTCGACTGGATTCTTTTGGTCTTTAGTGTGTGGACAGACTTCCTGCACTTTCTTTGTATTTGATTCTGTGGGTGACCGTTATAAATAATGTTATAAATTCTATGTCCTGTATGTATTTGCTTTCCTTGCAACCCCTGACGGCAACATTTGGGTGCCGGTGGGGGCACAGTAAAGCACCCTTCTGGGTGTGCTGAGTGGCTCACGGAGGCCTGACTGTGTATGGTTTCATGCCAGTGTTCCTCCGCTGTTTCCTGGTCACCACGAGCTAAATGTCTTTGTGCCACATTCGCTTTGTCATGATGTTCCTGCCTTGGAGCTAGTTGGCCATGGGTCCTCCGAGACTCAGAGTCAAATTAAACCTCTTCTCTTTGAAATCATGGATGCTGGGTGTTGTGTCTCAGCAGCGGGGAAGCTGAGCAATACGAGAGGGTCCCACTTCAATTTTGGGAGAGTGCTAGGAGGATTGGCATTAATTATACTCTAACTATTCAGTAGATTTTACCAGTAAAGACATCCTAACTTGGGTGTTTCTTCATTAGGAGGTATTTTGTTTGTTTGTTGCTGTTGTTTTGTTTTGAGACTTGCCATGCATCCAGGATGGTTTTGGACTGCTGGGCTCAAGAGATCCTCTTGCTTCAGCCCGAAGATTGATGGGTTTATAGACATGCACCACCATGTCTGGCTTTGTTGAGAGGCTTTTAGTTACTGATGCAATTTCTAGACTAACTCTTGGTCTGTTTAGGATTTTTTTTTATTAGTTAAGTTTAAAGATACACTTCAGGTATAAATAATGATTGCATTCATCATAGGGAATTTGTGCCTGTACATGATACAATTGATTCTTTTTAATACTTCTTTATCATTTAGATTTGGTAGGGTGAATGTGTCTAGAAATGTATCTAGTTCTGCTAGTATATTTGCTTGTCAATATACCATAATTGTTCATAGTAGTCTCTAAGAATTCTTTTATTTCTGTTATCAGTTCAATATTTCTTCTTTCCTTTCTGATTTTATTTGAATTTTATGTCTTTTTCCTTGGTTAGTCTATGTTTTATTCAATTTTCTGCTGCTATAGTAGACTTCTTGAGACTAAGCAATTTATAAGAAATTTATTTAGGTCACAGTTGTGGCAGCTGGAAAGTCCAAGAGCACAGTGCTGACATCCATGAGGACTTTGTGGTATTTTACCTCATAGTGGAAAACTGGGAGAGCGAGTGGGCGTGTGCGGGAGAGCTTCCAGTTATGAGAATGTAGGAACTGACCTCTTGTTAGAGCAACCTTAACCGCATTCATTAGAGTGGAGCCCCCACAACCTAAGCAGCTACTGTGAGGCCCCTCCTCCCAGTACTTCCACAGTGGTAATTAAGTTTCCAGCACAAAGCATAGCATTCTAAGGGCTTCTCAATTTTATGTGTACTTTCAAAAAACCAGTACTTAATTTTTTTGATTTTTTTCCTATTGTTTTTCTAGTTTGTATTTCATTTCTTTCTGGTCTTATATTTGCTAATTCTTTGCTCTTGGTAGACATGCCCTTTTTGTTTTTGCTCTTTTATTCTAGCTCTCTAGAGTATTAAGTTGTGTTAAAACCTTCCTTCTTTTTAAAATGTTATTTATTGCTATGAATGTCTCTCTTAGTACTAGTTTGCTGCATTCCATGAATTTGGGTATGATGAATTTTCATTTTTGTTCGTCTTGAAATATTTTTCATGTATTTATTCTTTGAACCAATGATGGTTCAAGTGTTGTTTAATTTCAACATTTTTGTGAAGTTTCCACTTTTCCTTCTGGTATTCATTACTAGCTTCATTCTGTTGAGGTCAGAAAACAAAACAGTTGGTAGAATTTCAGTCTTCTTAAATTTGTTTAGATTTCTTCTGTGTCCTAACACATGATCTATCCTTAAGAAAGAACACAAGCTACTTGAGACAAATGTACATTTTTCTGTTGGATAGAAGGTCCTATATATTTTTGTTAGGTCCATTTGGTCTATAACACTCATGTCATCTGTTTCCTTACTTCTTTATTTAATTAAACTCTTTGAGGCAATGTCCTCTATCTCTTATGAATTTTTTTTACCTTTGCTTATTTTGTCTGCTATAAATATGGTCACCCCAGATCTTTTTTGATTAATTTTACATGGAATACCTTTTACATCATCACTTCACTTTCAGCCAATGCATGTCCTTGATTATAAAGTGAGTTTCTTGTAGGCATCACATAGTTGGGTCAATTTTCTTTAAATTTTGATTTTTTTTACTTTATTCAGCTTCTCTATGTCTTTTGTTTGGTAAATTTAATTTGCTTATAAAATAATTATTGATAAGGAAGGATTTACTATTGCTCTTTTGTTATTTGCTTTCTTTTGTAGTATAGTTCCTTTGCCTGTCATTTCTTTTATTTCCGTCTTTTTCTTTGTAGTATGTTGATTTTTTAAAAATATTAATATATTTTGGTTTCTTATATTTTTGTGTATAAGTTCTAGAGATATTTTTATGGTTATTTTGAAAATGATGTAAGTTATATTAGCATAATTGACAGTCAAATTTACGTTTGTAACAATTTAATTTCAATTACATACAGAAACTGTTAACTTCTTCCCTATACTTTTTGTTCTTGTTATCACAATTTATATCTGGTCATACTATGCATCTTTTAACTTTGTAGTTAGAGCTATCTTTATTAATTTTGTCTTTTTTATTTTTATATTTAAATTAAAGGTGGCATACTCACTACTACCCTAATACATTATTTTTTCCATTACTTTGGTTGCAGCTATATTTAATTGATGGAAATGTGGGTTTTAGTTCTACTAATTTTCCCAAAAATGAAGTCTGCCTTTTAATTTTTATTGTATGTGTGTGTATTTGTGTGTGTGTGTGTGTGTGTGTCCCTTTGAAAGTGATTTCTAACCAGACAAGGAGGAAATCTACCTTTCATTATGATGGGCAAATAAAAAATCTAGGATCTACTAGTACTCTGCTCACAGATCCCTGCTTCTGTAATTCCAGAGACTTTTAGAGTGCAAGTCATCCAGAAATGAGGAAAGGGAGTTTTATGATTATCTGGAAGAGTTTGACCTCTGACAGATACCACTGAGAGCCTGGCCCCTTCTTTTCTTTCCAGATTCATCTTTGGCCGCATGCATGGATGCATCTGATGTGCTCCTCAAAGTCTTTCCAAATGGATCACACTCGATTCTTACACAGGCCTCCCCCACTGTTGTGTCTTCATCCTGAAACTGTCTTTCTCCATCTCTCTTTCTGGTCAGCTCCTGCGTATGCTTCCAGCTTGACCTTAGATGCTACTTGTCTAAGAATCCTTCCTTGTCACCCTTGTTCCCTCTCCCTGGTCTATGTGCCACTGCTTCATCATACCACTTCTCACTTCTTAGTCCATTTCCTGCTTTTATAACAGAATACTAAAGACTAGGTAAATTATAAACACTGAAAGTTTATTTGCCAACAGTTCTAGAGGCTGGAACACACAGAATGGGGGCCACTCGTGAGGACCTTATTGCTGCATCATAACATGGTGAAAGGCGAACAAGCACTCCCAAGATAGCAAATCCACTACACTCACACTTTTGTCATAACCCAGCTGCAAGATAAGAAACTCATCCCCACAGTAATGGCAGTAGTCCACTTGCGAGAGCAGGATCCTACTGCTTCTCACCGATCTCTCCTTTCATCCTCTTACGACACCAATTAAACTCCAACCTGGGTTTTGAAGGAGATATTCAGACCATGCTTCAGTTGTAGCATGATTTGACTATCTGGAAGGTCACTGAATTTGGTACTCAATGCAGTTTGACTTGAAATTGGTCCTAGTACTTGTTGTTTATTTGGTCCTCAACATGCAGGTAACACCTGTCAGTGTTGATTGCCTTGTGACTTGCTATTTTTTTCCAGCTAAGACAATTCATTTTGCATTCAATATTTTTGGTACTTGTGCTTCCTGGAACCAATGAACTGTGTTCCAAGGTACCACTATACTTGATGTTTGGTCTTTTCACTCCACAAGCCAGGATCTCATTGAGGGCACTGGTGGCATTTGTTTCACCGCTCGATCCTCAGAACCCTGTACACTGCCTGACCATGGTAGATGTATGATAAATATCTGATGAAGAAGATCAAGTATTTATTTCCAAGTTCCCTGGCTTGTCTGTTAATCAATGAATGGTCAGTATATTTCAAAACTCTGGACAACTGATATACTCACTACTAGAGTTACTATTAAAATAATCTTGTTAGCATTCTTTTGTCTCTTCACAAGAATTAAATGACTTTTTTATTTTGTGTTTCAAATATCTGAATAGTTGGTTAAAATAAAGAAAAGAACCAAAAGTTCTGTGAGGGTACAGCTTTTTGTTTATGTCATTTACTTCTACATTCTTATCATCTAGAAAAATGCCTGGTGTATAATAGTCAGGATTATATTTTTTAATTTTGAAAAACTGCACAAATTAAGTGCATTATGTGTCTCTTGACTTTCCTGACCTTGGTACAATGGGTAACAATTGAGAGTCTCTAGATGCAGTCAGTTTCTACCCAAAAGGTTATTCAGCCTGGGCGTGGCACTGATTCTCTGGGAAGAAATAGGGCTGCTAATGCTGGTCTGTGTGTCTTAGTGTTGTGAGAGCCTTTGTGCTCCAGTGAAATGCCTTCCACAGTGCGGTATTTAGTGATTTGAAAACACAAGGCCACCTTTGCTGTCATTTACTCTAAGGTGAAATCTACCAGTCCTGCCCCTGCAGAGTTCCATCTTGTCTCCTTATTAAAGCTAAGCGGTGGGCAATAACAAGTGGTGGGCAGAAAGACTTAAGATGTACAAGGCCCAGATGTTAAGAAGATCTCTGTGATAAAATGTGAGAGGCAAAAGCCAAGCTATTTGAAACAGGATGACCTGATAGATCGGCAGTTCTTGTAGAACTCTAGCATCACCACGGTGATTTGGGACATGGTGGCACCCAGCAAACCCAAACAAGATGCTCTGGAAAGAACACAAACAGGAAAACAAAGTGCAAAAAGCTCCTGGAAATAATTTTCATAAAAGTGATGAAATAATACATTCAACAGAAGAGTTGGAAGATGGAGGCAAAAGACTGCCAAAAAGTAGAATAAAGGGAAAGCATCAGAATGACAGTGAGAAAATAGATGGTCAGTGGGCAGATCCAAAATTTAGATAAGGTGATTTCCAAGAAGGAGGAGCAGAAAACAAAGCAAAGCAAAACAAAACAAAAAAGAGGAGTAAATGATAAAAGAAATATCAGAAGAGAATTTTCCTAAGTCTTCTGACTGAAACCCTCCCCCCAATACTCGCAAACAATGAATGAAATAAGACCAGTGTCTGTGGGAGGACAGGGCACCACGGGTGACGAAGGGGGTGCAAATCCTTCGGAGGAGAGAAGTGGGCCACCCACTGAAGGACTGTCAGCCAGACATCAGACTTGTCATCAAGGGTGGGACAAGGCCAGTACAGGAAGCTCTTCCAGTGGTTTTCAACTAAAATCCTGTATCAGACAGAACACTGAGGCGAAGACATATTCAAGCAGAAAGACTTAAGATGTACAAGGCTCATGACCTTTTGCTTACAAAGTAATCTGAAGATATGGTTCAGCAGCACAAGCGAATCAGCTAAAAAACAGAAAGGCATCAGCAGAGGGTGACCCCAGCCCACTGTGGGTTTGGGGGCATCCAGGCTGCAGCTGAATAGCAGGCGGGGCAGTCAGCCAGCCTCAAGGTGATTGAACAGGAAGGCCTGGGGACACAAAGTGCCGTGAACCACACCGCAAACCCAGGCCTAGGTACACACGGCCATTTATCAATTTCCAACTTCTATAGTCAACCCTTAGAATAAGGAAAAGGTTTTAAGTTTGGTTACTAAATGGAAAGCAAATCTTTTAAACCTCTATAGTGAAACAAAGCAAAACAAATGAGAGGTTGAGGGAGGGAAGGATGAGAAATCATTTCATCTTACCGAAAAAGGAGTATTTACAATTAATGGACTGAAACAAAACCAAAAAGTCCTCCCTATGTGGCATGAAGATATAGAAGTAGCCAGTGAGGAAATTAAAATATGCCTAGATCTATGCTGTTAGAGGGGAAAGGTCAAGTGGAGAAATTGAGCAAAGGAAAATCATCATCTAATTGTGGAAGGAATTTTTTTTTAGATAAGGTCAAATATTCTTTCTAAATTTAAAAATGATGTGTAAGTGCATCATATAGATTTCTAGCAGAACCATCGAATATACCTCTTATCTTTGAGAGTCATTTCTTTGGGGGTGATAAAGGCCTAGCTCATTACTCGACAAACCTTCTCATTGTATTTAATTTTATAGCCATCTGCATGTGTTGCTTTGATTGAATATATTAAAAGTAGTGCTTTAGTCAGCTTTGCAATAAATACCTGGGCTGGCTTATTTATAAAAGGAAATAGTTTATTTAGCTCACAAATTAGGCTTCGAGTCCGAGCTGGTGTGGCACCGTCTGGCTTCTGGTAAGGATGGTAAATGTGGTGTGTCGTGCAGAGACTCACGTAGAGCAAGCATCACCGAGTAGACAGAAAGGAGAGAGGCCCTGGTTCTGCCGTCCGTGTGGAGGTCATGGTCCCAGTGACCTAGGACTCACTTCCTACGGCTGGGTCCACAGCACCTGGATAAATAGGCATTCTGGGGAGGAGCCGTTTCCTTATGTACTTGGGGGACACTTAATGTCTAAAACAGAGCAAGTACTTAAGTCGAAAGAGACGCGACTATACGGTGAACACTTGGTAAATGGTACCCACCATCAGATTAGTGCATGGGGAGGGAAATCACCGAGAATGAGATGGAGGAGTATTTTGGCTTTGTTTTGTCCTGACTGCCCCTTCCTGTATAGATGACCTCAGCCATGCCAATTCTCATATGTACAAAAGGGTATTAGTATCTTCTGCATATGCTTGTTAGAAGGATCATGTGCAATAATTCAGGTGAAGCTATTCAGGTAGTGTCTGGCCTACTATGGAGATGATGCTAAATATTTTTATTTTTATTCAGTATTACCAATTTTTAAAACAAATCTGGTTTCAAAGAACAAAGGACTCATGCTTGGCTCCAACTTTATTGCAGGTATTATTAGCAAGTTCTGAAACTTGGAATGAATAATTTAAATTGCACACAGCATTGTTTCTCTTTGAAAAAAGTAGTTAAGGGAGTTACACGGTAAAAATGAATGAAAACTTTGAGAATAAAAACACTAGTGATGATCCTGGGATACCTAATAGGACCTCATAAGTAAGTGTGTAGGGGAGAATCACCTGTAGACTCACTCCTAAAATAGACAGGCACATGGTCTGTTATCGGGGACATAGGGACTAGATGTGTTCAGAAATTCACAGTTCTCTACTTATAGAAAGATACTATGGTGTATTTGTCTTTATATTATGCCATGTCTTCAGTGAAACCTGGGAAAATACTCAGTAATCAATCAATTCTCCAACATTGATCAATATTCTTGCATTGAAAATAATAATTCACAAGTATTAAGTAAGCTAAAAAACCCAAGAACTCCAGGTCAGATAATGCCGTTCAGTTAAGTCCAGTTAGGTCTTTCTACCAAGTCAATTTTTCAGAAAAGTTTCTGAGTTTTGGGCTTTTTTATTTTTAAGTATTTGAGCATTGGGGATTTTTTTTCCCTCCATATACTTCTGGTTGATTCCCTGCTTTGGTGTGTGACTCTGAAATTAGAAGGCCATATTTAAGAAGCAATATTATAGAAGCATTAGAAATGTTTGGAGGAAGTCACTGTGAATTGGAAAAGATTTCTGCTGGGATCAGATCTGCAGTTGTTTTCATTGTTCTTTTCCTACAGAAAAGAAAGCCTGTGGATTTCTCAGAGAAATCTCCAGCAGAGAGATTTCAGTTCTTTGACCACCGTCTGCTGGAATCCATCAAACTGGGGGACCCCACAGTGCACGAATTCTTCAGGTTGCTGGCTCTGTGCCACACCGTGATGTCCGAGGAGGACAGCTCAGGTAAAGTGGCAAGCCTGGTTGGTCACAATCAAGCTGGTATTAAATTCCAATGGTCTTGGATTAAAAGCAGCCTATTGCAAAAGGGATCGACCTGTTCCTAACTTTTCTTTTCATTTATTTGTCTCCTGAATGTTTCTCAAAAATGTGGAGAGTGTTTAAACAAAAGTGAGCAGTGACAACGGGAGAGGAGGGCCCCACGATGCCAGTCAAAGGAAAAGACCCTCATGCGTGCAGTGTGGGTGCTGGGAGCAGAGTAGAGCAAACCCAGCCGGGCCACTGTTCATTCTGAATCAGTTTCTTCCCTTCCCACTGCCCGGGTGTCCTCTCCTCTGTATATTTTTTACCCCTGCTTTCAGATATCAAGTTAAAATTGCTATCCAATTAATTTCAAATCCAAAGTAAAATACATTGAGACTTGTATGTTTGTGGGTGCCTGTACACATACGTGTGCATAGACACCCTTCTCGTGTACACACGTGACAGTGTGTTGTTTGGGTTCCCCCTGCCATGGGGACCATATTTAAGACACAATGTTTTTCTTTGATGACATCGGATAAGCCCACTCCTCAGACTTGAAGCGCTTGGAGTGTTCGTACAATCACACTTATGATACTGACTCACGCTGTCACCAGCAAAGGAAGATTATATTTCCATTCGGGGATATGCCTTTAAGCAAGTTTCTTTTATCTCTGCCCTTTGAGTTTATTTCATTGCAAAGTCCCTATTTTGTTTTAACGACAGTCTGGTGCCCATTTAAGGTTCTGATATTCTTCAGTCCTCCATAAGGATATTAATTATGCTTAACCTGCCGCATTCTTTTGTTTCTTCTATTACATTTTGCGGGTTCCATGTTGGACTTTCCTGCGGCCCCCCGGTGTCTGCTGGTTCCTGCTTGCTTGTGCCCTCTTGCATGTGAGAACCCTCTTGGAGGATGTAGGTTCTCCTGGCAGCAGTGGGCTCCCAACGGGGTGCCGAGGGGCGGGGCACGGAGCTTGTCCTCGCCTGTGGGTCCTCCCCACAATTCAGGGGTCACAGCTGGGGTCGCAGCCTGCTTGTCCAGAGGCCCACACGAGACAGCGCTGCACACACGGCTCTGGCCTGGGAGAAATCATCATCTGACGAGTTCCTTTTCCTTTCTCTTCTTGTTCTATCCTTATGGAAGCCTGGAGCAATGAGCTGTGATCAAAAATATGGTAAACACTTGAGTTAAAAAAAGTTATAGCGGAGCAGGACAGACATACTGCCAGGAGCCCCGTCGGAGCCCCCCGCACGCTGAGCCCACGTGGCCCCCCGTATTCGCCAGCTGCTCCCAGAGCCTCTTTCATGCCTTCGGTTGGGCTGTTGTGGCCGCCTTGATGTCCCGAGTTGACTCAAAATGTTGACCTTTCACGGTCATTTTGGCTTTGGGGGACAGCCAGAGGCTGCGTGGTGCCGGATCCAGTGGATCAGGTGCAGGAGGCCACCGTGCGTGTCCTCCGCAGCCTGCCTCCCCGCGGGCGGCCTCAGCCCAGCGGTCACTACACTGACCTGTTTCATCGGCACTTAGCACAGAGGACTTCTGCAACTGGCTTAGCAAGTGGCAAGAACGAGAGGATAAGTGTGTCACAGCAAGGGAGGGTTTCTAGAGGGACGGATTATGTGTCAGCACCCTTTGGCATTCTAACCATTCTAGTGGGCACAGACTAATGCCTCGCCTGCGCTTTAAAAGGAGAGTTAGATCAATGAATCTTTTCAACTGTTTCTGTCTGTTGCTCTGAGATATCAAATTCTAAGTGAAGGGTTATATCACGAAGGGAAAATTGTCTTTCAGTTATGGGGCAGGTAGCTTGAGAGCTCAATAAATCCGTGTGCTTTAAAGTACGTTGGAACATAGAAAACTTTCTCTATAAGTGTAACTAATGGACGAAACAGAACCCTGATCTAACATACTTAAAGTTAGATGATTGAATAATTGATAGTCAAGAGTATTGATTTTAAATGTTCAATGTTTGTTTCATGGGGAGTTATTTGGAGAAGCTACCCTTCTGTCTTGTGTCTCGGACGAAATTTCAAAAGTGGAGAAATGGGCTTTCCAAGTACCTTAAGAGGATTCCTTCCTTGTTCTTTTAGTGGAAGGCAATAAGTGAAACAAAAATTGCTTTTTCTTATTATCTTATTATATCAGTCCTTTAAACTTTGCTGATGTTTGTTTTATGTCTGGTAAGTGTTCAATTTCTATAAATATTTAATGTGTGCTTGAAATGAATGTACATTCGATAGCTATTGGGTACCAGATTCTAAATATGCCTATCATGTACGTGCAGTTTTATTAATGTTCACTTCATATGTTTTAAGGTTATGTTACTGGATATTAGTTTAGATAGCTTCATGGTGATAGTGGTTGTGGTGTGTGTGTGCGTGTGTGTGCGTGTGTACATGTATGTCTGTTACTAGAGACTGAACCCAGGCCTTGGTACTGACCTGTATCTCAGTTTTCGTTGTGTTTTGTTTGGAGACACAATCTCACTAAGCTGGCGAGTTGCCCAGGCTGGGCTCAAATTTGCCATCCTCCTGCCTCAGCCTCCTAGGGTGCTACAACTAGAGGAGTGTACACCACACCTAGGTCACAGCTTCCATCAGTGTACGCCATCTTGCTTATCTCTAGTAACACTTTTTACTTTAAAATCTATTGTATTTGATATAGATATTTCCCTTGTGTTAGTATTTGCATTTTTATCTTTTTCATTCTTTCATACCTATCTTTTTGTGTCTTAGACACATCTCTTGTAAATGACATCGCAGTCAATATATTTTAAAAAATCAAGCTATTTTAGAAAATCAAGATAAATAAGCTAAAGTTTACTCATTGTTGCTATGATTTTGAGCCTAAGTGTTTAGAAATAATGGTTTTGTATATTAAGATTTCATTCTGTCATCTGATTTTGTACATTTGTCCTACATTTTGTCTCTTAGTTTTTTTCTGTCCTCTTAAAGATGCTGCCTATATTTACTTCTGCTAGTCTGGAAATAATGTTTGGTTTTTCTTTTTTCTTATGATACTGGGGATTGAGCCCGGGGCTTCTGCTCTGGGCTGTATCCCCAGCCTTTTAAAAATGTTTTAAACTTTTGAGACAGGGTCCTCCTAAGTTGCTAAATTACCCAGGCTGGACTTGAGCTTGTGATGTTCCTGCCTCAGTCTCCCAAAAGTGATGGAATTACAGGCCTGTGCCACCTATTACACCCAGCTTTTAATTTGTATTCTTTTTAGTGTTTAACCTAGAAATTTTTTCACGGCTAACTTATGAAAGCCTAATCTTTCTTTTGACAAAACAACCACCTTTTCTTACTTGAAGACTGTGTTCTCTATACTTTTGTCGTGTATCTTTGTCATGTATTTTAACTCTCTCTAAATCCAACAAATGCTGTTTTTATTGTTTTTATAGTCAGTTTGTTTGATTCGTCCATGTGTGTGTCAGTTCTTATGTTCTCCACTGCTCGTCTCATCTCTGGCCTGGTAAGTTGATGTTTGGTTTTAGAAATTGCTCCTGATAAACTCTCAGAAACTTGATTTGAAATGGCTTTGTCTTTATTCTTGAATGATATTTTATTTGTGTGAAAAAATTCAAGGCAGCACTTTTCTCTTAGCAAAATGAAGCTATTCCAACTGTATTCTCTAGTCAGCTGTCTACATGGGATGTCAGGGTGATCAGTCCTTTTCTTCTGACCACTTTAAAATCCTGTCTTCCCTCCTTTCTGCAGTATAGGTATGCTCTTAAAAATATGTACTTTCCAGATTTCATTGAGATTCTTGAATCCATCAAATGTCATCTATTATCATTTCTGTAGTGTTCTCAGCTATTTCTTCAAACCACGCCCCCGGTCCATTTTCCCTGTAGTGTGACATCTTCAATGTTACATATTTCACACTACTCCTTGTATTTTAATATTCTTTTATTTTTCATTTCTTTGTTTCTCTGAGATATCTTTTGGAATTTTCCCCATTTTATACAGCCCATCAATTCTTTCTAGAGGGACTTTTATTCTTTTTCCATTCTGCTTCATTTCATACCTCTATGTAATTTTTTGGAATCTACAAAATACATTGCATGTGCCATTCCTGGCCTACTCAAGATCTAACGTGCACTGACATATAACTCTGTTGTTTTCTGGTGGCTCTTGCTGTGTCTTATTTACTGTCACTTTAATGGCTTTTCACCATGGGCTGACACTTCTCTTGGAAGTGTATACAATTCCCTGTGTCTGATTGGTTCTTCCAGAAGGTATTTCCATTTGCTTCAATCATTGTTCTAATGAAGAAACATCTTTACATATTATTTAAGTCATCAGGTGTTGTGAGATCAGGATGTAAATATACATAAGATTTAGTATTTGGTCATAAATTCTCAGCATAGATTTTTTTTTCCGCACTTACGTTTATAAACAAGGACCCATGTAGGCATTTGTTATTGTAGACCTCTTAAAAAGGGCACAAATTTCCAATTCACTTTTTAGGTATAGCAGGTCGGTTTTAAGAGGTGGTCTCCGCTATGCTTCTTACCTTGGTCAGGCTTTGGCGGTGCCTCTTCTAGCCTAGACAGATGGAAACCAAGGACCGGATTTTCCTCAGTCAGAAATGCCCTCAAGGCAAGAGCTGACTGCAGTGTTTGTTTTTAATGTGGTCTGTGTGCTTTTTCTCAGTCTAACCAGGACAGTTCTTTCTTGTTGCTAGTTAGTGGATGTATTAAAAATATTAAATGTCTTTAAAGTTATTATTTGCAGCAAAAGAGGTCAGCGCTCACTTCTGATCTACCATGTTGCCAAAGGTTAAAGGTTATTATATGATTTCGTAGGTAGATGGAGCAATTTCTTTGAGTTTTTTCGTTTTTAGTTTCAAGAATTGATTCATGCCTATTGTATCACAATATACTACAAAGACAGCTAATCATATCTTTCCTGAACTCTTCCAGTGGTAGCATTTCCTGTGTTCCTTTCACTCTTTCACTTGCTTTATATATAAAAATGAGTCGAGATGTTATTTTGTTTTTAACCCAAAGGAATCATAGTATATCCAATAATTAATATACAATTTGTTTTCTTAACTGTTTATCTTAAATATCACTGATAATCAGTAAATATGGACCTAACTTTGTCTACTTTTTCTAATTCATTTTTACAAACAGGATATCATTTGGTATAGAAGGGTTTATTTTACCCATATTACATATATATATATAGAGAGAGAGAGAGAGAAAGAGAGAGAGAGAGAGAGAGAGAGTTCATTTTTTTTCTTTTTTTCTCCTCTCCACTTTTTCTCTTTCTCTAACACGCACAGTGTCAGATAACAAGTGTTGAGATCCTGGTTTGATTTGTTTTATTTCCATGGATTTCTTACATGTGTCCTTATAAAATGGTTGTTAGTGGCTGGCAGAAGTGGAATTCAGAGTAATGACTCCCTGGCCTTTTTGCTGTGAGATCTTGCGAGGAACCAGGGTGTCTATCAGCTGTCAGTGTCACCGGGATGAAATGGAAATAATAATTTTAATGATCTTTACCTCAAAGGCTTGCCCTCAGTATTCTGTGAGTTATCACATATTAAACTGACTTAATCTGTGTAATATTCCTGGTTCACCTCTGGTCACCAAAAATTTAAAAGCATGGTGTCTTGGCAGCACAGAGGGGAAGTAGACTCAGAAACAGACATTTTCCTAAAAGATGATAAGGGCTACATGGTGGTACATATGGGGTCCTGGTGGTACCCTAGAGGACAGATACCTGGTTTAGTTGGTTGGTAGAGAGCAAAGACCCAAGGATAGGAAAGATGTTTTTAAAGATGCTACTTGAGTTGGGTATAAAAGGATGAGTTGGGATTGGCATTGGAATTCTAAGAATTCCAATTGGAATTCTAAGAACTCTCAACGTTGATATACTTGGTTTTTTGTTTGTTTGTTTTTCCTTTCTAGGAAAGCTGACTTACCAAGTTCAGTCACCTGATGAAGGGGCCCTGGTAACTGCTGCTAGAAACTGTGGCTTCATTTTTAAGTCTCGGACTCCGGAGACAATAACAATAGAAGAACTGGGAACACTTGTTACTTACCAATTGCTTGCCTTTTTGGATTTCAACAATATCCGGAAAAGGATGTCTATCATAGGTATGGTGGGTGGCTGAGATTATTTTTAATCTTTGAATGGTGCTGTGCTTCTACTGATGCTTTTTAAGGATTATTTCATTTTGGGCTATGTGTTGAGATCTGTGGTATTTTTATAACTTTCTGAGTTCCTGGGATGCTCAGCTTAGTCTCAACACTATAGTAATACTTGATTGACATTTAACAAGGGCTTACTATGTTTCTGCCTAGCATGGTCCCAAATGTCCTATTTGAATTAACTGATTTTCACTGCAAGCACTGTGAGGTAGGTTGGTGCTATTATTTTCACGCTCATTTTGTAGTTCATGAAGCTGTGACTTGGGGAGACTGAGAAAGCTGCCTAAGTTCAGGTGGCTCACAATGGCACAGTGGGGTTCATCCCCAGGAAGTCCAGCTATGGGGCACATGGCAGTTGTTGTGAGCATCAGAGGCAGCCTCTTCATTTAGTTCATTTTCTCCCTTCACTCCTCTTGTCATTGGAGTCCATTCTCTGACACACTGAATTTACCGCCACCAGCAATCCCTGCTGTCCTGACTCAGTGCTAACCCTTGATGCTGTTTCCCTGCTTCAGGGAAGCCCACTATTCACACACACACTTGTCCCGTCTCCCTCTCTCCAGATGACGTCTTTACTTATTTCCTTTCCTGATCATCAGGGGAAAATTGCTCTGCTTTTCAAAGCCGACTCTCTCTGGTGTTGTTCCTGACCCTTCTTGCTTCCTTCTTCTGTGCTTGTGCTTTGGTTTACCTTCTATCAGTGACCCCTTTTTGTAGGCCACAAAACTCTACCCCATCCGGTTTCATTAAGGCACTGTTCACATTGTGAGACCTGCTGAGTTTTTCAGCCTGTTTTTTCTGCTTTTCACCACAGATGGATTTCTCAAAGACCAATTTATGTGCTTTAGATTTCTTACCCTGTTTGGCCCCTCAGGGCTCTTCTGTTTCCACAAGAAGAAATACTACTTGGAAGTTCCAGTCACCTGGGACTACTCAACATGGTGGACATTCCCTATCTATCCATCCACCAGTGTAACTCTGTCTGCCTATGTTTTTTTTATTCAGTAATGTTTGGTCTTGTTGGCCATCTTCTCTGACCCTCCTTTTTTCCCCCTCTCTGTGACCTTACTGGCTCCCAACCCTCCTCTGTGCAGTGTTTTCTTTTCTCAAGTTCCTTTGCAGACTACTTTCCCTCGCCCCACTCCTTAACCCTCTCACTCCCGTGTTCTCCTGTGATGATCTTGACTACTTGTACGACACAGCCTTGGCCTGTTCTGTGACCTTCATGCATGTTCTTCCATTTCATTCTTCTCTGAGATCCACACATTTTCAACCTTCTTCTGGAAGTAGCTGTACTATAGTTACCCAAAATTTCATGTCAAATATGAAACTTTCTTTCTCACAACTATTGTTTTCCCTATGGTCCGAATTAAAACTAACAGTTATCTTTTATGGAAAACTTTCCAGTGAACTGAACACTTTATGATGAGTTCTTTTATTGAATTGTTTCATTAGTACATTACTTTCATTAAGGACATGGGAAATTAACTTAAAGTTTTTAAGTAATTTTCTAGAGATTGTCACATAACCAGTCAGACGCAGGCCAATATTTGAGCCCAGGGTTGTCCCTTCGGTAGTCTGGCCTCTTAACCTCTATTTCCGTCTACTTGCCTTTAATACCTCCATGTCCTTATGCCTCTGGGATGAGACTTCTCCAACAGCAGAGGGTTTGTCAAAACGTAATTGCTGGATTTCAGCCTCCAGTGTCAGATTCAGCTGTTTGGGGCCAGAGACCCAACATTTGCATTTCTAATAAATTTCTAGCTGATACTACTGGTCAGGGGATCACAGTCTGAGCCCCCCACTCCCCGGCAGCTAACTTATCTTCCACTGTTACTCACTATTTTTCCTGGAGATGTCTGAGACATTTCTCAACCCTGTCTCTGTCTCTGTTGTCAGCCTGTTTCTAAATCCTCCCTCCACAAAGGCAGCAGAATAACGTTTCCAAAAATAGCTTCAGAAACTACCTTTTATAATAAAACTCTTTTATCTTTTTTTTTTTAATTTCTCAATGTCACAGCCTTAACTAAGGGTCCTGTCAGTGCTTGCTTGTATTATTGCAATACCTTCAAAACTGTTTCCCTGAAAATAATCTCTTCTGCTGACACCAGGCTTCTCTTTTTAAAACACAGCCCTGGTTGGCCACCATTTATGCAAAAAACACTGATGGTTTCCTAGACTTTAAAGCATAAAGGCCTTAGAGTGACATGCAAGACTGTTTACAATCTGGCGTCAATCTACTTTCATTTTGCTGTGCTCTGACCTCGTGAGACCTCATTGGAGGTCTCAGGAACCCTCTCCTGATGCATGAGGCACTCTTCTGCTCCCTTCAGTGCTGTTTTCTTTATCTAGAACAACGCTTTCCCCCCCGTTACTCTTTCTTGAAAAACTCCCACTCATCCGGTAATTCAAATGCCATCTGTTTTTTCTTCTCCGAGTCACTGCCTTTGCCTGTGTTCTTCCCAGCGCTTTGCAGGTAACTCCAGTGTGGGACCAGTCCTCACAGATTCACGATCATCCTAATCAATAGTCAGGGCAGGCACCATGCGTCAGCCTTAAAACCCCCAGGGCCAAGAACACAGGGTGGCACACGGAAATTTTTCTGTAAATAGTTATAAAATAAAACTCAACCCAAACTTTGTAGCTTATGCAGGTCCGGGTCCTTGTGTTAAGTCAGTTTCTACAGTGGAAAAAGCATGTCTACGGAGCGGGAGGGTTTGCGATCTCCGCCGGAGGGGATCTCCATTAGCTCCTGAAAGACTGCCCTCAGCAAGTGAAAACCAAATGCCCTCTAAAGCCATTTGTGTTCATTTTTATGGCAACGACTGTCGGCCGTCATCTGCTCGGGGACACACGCTGCTTCTCGGTGTTGGCCCCGTGTCCCCGCAGCGGGAGCTGTCTTCTATTTACAACTGCAGGGATGTGTTAGTGATGCCGGTTTGGCCCAGACTTGGTTTCTCTTTGCTCTGAGGGTGTTGACAAAAAACCTAAGATTGCTACACAGGGAGACTTGGCTTTGTTTCAGCATCGGTCACGATTACAGGCATGGGGAAATCACAGCCTAACCGCAAACATCAGATGTCTGCCTTAATGGGTTGCACATGACGAAAGGTAATGTTCCACCATGGAGCACATGGAGGCGTGGGGCTTGGTTTGGGTTCCACTTGGTTTTTAATGAAGAGGAATTTGAGAGGGACCCCAGGAGGACAGCACAGTCTCTGCCTGATAACGAGGCAAGAGACAGTCCCACTCTCCCGACTGGCTCGGGACTGAAATGGGGCTGGCTCTCGGATGTGAAGGCTCATTTGCTGCTGCTGCTTCTGCTTCTCCCTCATCCTTTCCTTCATCTTCCTCCTCTCTTCTCCTTCCTTCCCCATTTTCTTCTCCTCTACCCTCCTCCTCTTTTCTTTCTCCTTTCCTTTTTTGGTCTTGTCTGTCATTCATCCAGTCATCAGCGTATAGTTTCAGTACCAGCAGGGTTTTCGTTCTGAGGCCAGAGCTGTGATTTACGTCTGCGGCATCTAAATAAAAGTTGGTTTCTGTAAAATTTTCCTTTCCTGTGCCTTTTCACCATGATATTTCAGCCTTGGCACCACTGACCGTGAGCTGAGACCATGAGCCCAGACCACTTTCCCTCCTTCAAATTGCATCTGTCAGGTGTTTTGTTATGGCGATACATGAACCTTGGCTGGCAGGGGGAGGCAGTGACACGTCAAGCCCGGATTTCTAGTTTGGGAGACTGCGTTACAGAGACTTGGGTCATAGGAGAGGCAGCCAAAGATCGGAGGGAGGTGAATGTGTCCAGTGTGAGCCAGATGTGCCCAGAAGATACTCAGCTGGTAGTGGATGGGTAGGTCAGAAGAGCTGCTGCAGGTGTTTTGGGCAGGCCATACCCATTTACGAGCAGTCAGCCTTGTGATGAGACCTGAGACCAACCATGAATGGAGTTGCTGGGGAGAGAGAGAATGAAGTATGGCAAGAGAAAGGGACTCTGAGAATATCTCTGAGGAGCAGAGCTTTCTCCATTATTTAAAGGACAGGCGATAGAAGATTTATAACCTAGAAACTGTGACCTCTGCCCATATCTTACTGTGACCACGTACTGTTGTGTTCTTTTAAATTTGTTTTAAAAAGGCTAACCTTTGACGTGACTGAGGTTTTATTAACTTTCAACAGAAAGGACCCAGAGCCTTGGGAAAAAAGGAGACATAAATGTTTTTAGTAAGTAAACTTAGGCAGTGTTCCATGAAATTGAACTCACACAATCTCAGATTTAAAGGGTGGGTCTGGGTTAAGAGAAGGCACCAAGTAGAGAAGGTCTTTATTGAATCAGAATTGCACAACTGGAAAGGATGTTCGAAGCTAAATTGTTTAAACATTTTTTTACATGTGGAAACAGATACAGATATGATCGGGGAACAAATCACAATCAATTTGTGATTCTTTTAGACTAGAGGTTCTCAATGTGTAGTTTGGGGAGCCTTAAAATTTTCAGAGGATGCGCAAGCATGAGAGTATTGGGATAAAGTATTTTCATTATTGTACCAGTGTTATCTGTCTTTTTCTCATGTGTATACTATGGAGTTTTGTAGTGTTAACTTTTTGGTATGGGAATTGAAACCAACCCAGCCAGTCCTTCTTTATCTTGAGAGAGGGTCTCACTAATTTGCTAAATTGCCCAGGCTGGTCTTGACCTTGCAATCCTGTTGCCTCAAGCTCCCAAAGTGCTAGAATTACAGGTTTGCACCACCACCCCCTGCTCGCATGATGTGTGATATCAGAGCAGAATGAAGCTGAGGCTATGAGGGTCCAGCAGTCTTTTATTAAGCTAGACATTAAAGAGATCTATAATCATGCAAAACAATGTCAGCTCTCTATAGTTGCTTTTTTGTTTAGAAAATTGTTTTTATAGAAAACTTATCTACATTGGTACATGTTAGATTTACTGCTGTTACAATAATCATTGCTCTAGGATATTATAATTAGTGTTATCAGAATATTGATGTATTCAGATTTGAAGGCTTCTCTAAGGACTGAGAATGAAGGGATCCTGAGACCAAAACATTTGAGAATCACGCCCTAGTCTGGACTATACAGATAACCATAGAGAAATCCCACTGAAAAGTGTGGGATATGCATGCACTGCATTTGTATCTTGGTGATAGAAGGGAGAGTATGGGGGGAAGTTACAAACTTGGACCACTGTAGAACAAAGCAAGAAAAAGCTTTGCCTTGGACTATTTTTTTCCCTTTAGTTGAACAATGAGATGAATTGATTATATAGTTTCTGCCTTTTCTCCCAAAGTGAGTAATCAGAGGTAAAGTATAAGATCTGTGTGAGTTCAGAGACAGGAAAGCTGACAGAGGAGCGTAGAATGGAAAGGAAACTTAGACAGGACCATGTACTAAGAAGTTTCCAGGGTTCATTACATCTGCTTGAGTCAGGAGGAAATCAGCATAAATTAAGCATTGAGTAAGGGTAGTTAAAAGTTAGAGGAGAAAAGTAACTAATTATTGTACGTGGGTTGTTACATTCCTTTAAATCAAATTCTAGAGTCTATATCCCATTACATTCATAGTAGTGGGTATTTCTGTTCAACTGTTTTGAGGCATTTTACTTTTAGAGAAAAGGTATAATTACGTGGGAAGTATGGAATGCTCTTTGGTTTAATTGATGAAGCCCATGAGGGCTATGAGGTTCCGAGCAGGAAGCTGGGACCCACACAGTCGTCTCAAATTGTAAACAGTTCCAGGGAAGGGAGAAATACATAACCATGTCACGCATTCATTCATGTATTTCTTCAGTCAGTGATTATTAAGTGCCTATTCTGTGTCAAGCTGTGAAATCGTGCCTACGAAGGTGGGTCAGCTGTTCTGAAAGAGTGGGTGACAGCTCTGCAGGAAGGGCTGGAGAGGAGCAAAAGCTGTTGTTCTCAAACCGAGGGAGGTCAAAAAACACGGCCTCCTAATCACAGACTGCCCTAGGAAGAAGGTAGAGGCTTTATTATTGTATGCATTTTTAGTTTTCAAAAGCTCTCTGTGGGGTGTGCTGCCACCATGATTGACCCAAGAGTAAACCACTGAGAATCCATGGACTTTTCCAAGAGCAGAGGCAGTAGAGAAATAAATCAGCAAGGGCCAAAGATTAATGCATCTCCATGGTTTGCATGTCTAGAATTCCATATGCAGACAATTTGGCTGAACAGTGATAGCGATTTGAACAGTAGGTCTTGAATTTCACACTAGGAGCTTCCAGACCGAGCTCTGAATTCACTCAGATAAAGAAGGTTTAATTCAAATGTATCAGCCCTTCGGCCACAGCAGGCGAGGCGAATGGGAAGGTCACGTGTCAGAACCCAGATCCTTGTTTCTGCTTTGGGAAGTCATAGGATTCCAGTTGAAAGAATATTTCTGAATTAGTAAAACAGGAAGGAAGCCCAGGGACTTAGATATGACCTTCTAGCCAGTGCCATCAAATATTTTACTACAGGTTTTCCAAACTGCCTCACTGGCGTAGTTTTGACAGATTTCCCTGATGAGGATCCATTTTTCCAAACCTGCTTTCTTTTCAGTTCGAAACCCAGCAGGGCAGATAAAGCTTTATTCCAAAGGAGCAGACACCATCCTGTTTGAAAGACTGCACCCTTCCAACAAGGACCTTCTGTCTCTGACATCAGACCATCTCAACGTAAGTGTCTCTGCCTTCAGGGTGGCACAGTGGCCCCTTCGCCGTCTGCCATGGCTGGGTCTTGCTTAAGAAGCTTTGGGGAGATGATCTGACTCAGTCCAGGGGCTGCCACCCAGGAAGCTGTGGCCACGAGGGCCTGTGTGTCAGTGAGTCTCAGGCAGGTGGCTCAACACCAAAGGAGAAGAAGCCACGCCACAGGGGCCCTGAACTGCAGCCAGTGCTCAGGGGAGTTGGAAACAGGGCTGGGACACTCTCTGCAAGCCTGGGTGGGTTCCAGGAAGCGGAGCAGGGTGCTGCTCTTCCCTGGTCCTGTGTGCCTGGGGAGGTGGTGGAGCTGCGTCTGGGAGCTGAGCTCTAGCTGACTCTGAAGCAGGCCCTCCCCCTTGGAGGGTCTTTCCTGCGGGCTCCCCAACACAAGCGCTGCAAATGGCACCTTCCAAGACTTACCTCCAAACCAACGCTTGCTTTTCGAAGGCAGTGAAAGTGATTTTTGCTCCTTGATTCAACCTCAAAGAGCAAGCCCTTGAGCTCCGGTGAGTGTTAGGGTACCCGAACCCACGAGGCCAATCTTTTTCTTGAGATCTTGTTTAACCCCACGTGAACTGTGAGGGAAAATGGTCAGAACACTCATTTTCTCATTGCTTTTTCTTTTTCCCCTTAAAAATAAATGTTTGAAGATTCATGTTCTTTGTCAGGCCCTATAGTTAATATAAAACATTCCCTGAGTTCTTAAAAACAAACAAATAAAATATAAAAACTCTGCCTTTAAGTTTAAAAAATGATGGTTTAGTAATATTGGTTACAAACATAGCTATTGTTTTTGTCTTTCCAATAGAGCATTCTTGATTTTCTTTTAATCTTTTCCAGAAGGCTGGCATAGTCTTTTTAAAAATTTTTTTATGAAAACAACGTTGGAATCATAACTATCTGATTTTTGCCTTTACTCAAACACCAAGGCCCTCGATTTTCATGTTTTCTCCTTTCATACTAAAACACAGGAAGCCTAACTTGGTATTTTTATGTATCTATGCGAAACAATTTTTTTGTTTGTTTGTTTTTGGCAAGATCAGCTTGACTTGTTCCTTGCTTCAGTCACTTAATTTATTTTGCCTTCTAGATTCGGAAGTTTTAAAAATTGTATTTAATTATTGATTTTGAATTGTTTAATGATAGGAAAAGACCTCGCTCCAGTGCTCATTTAGGATTAAGCTTGTGTTTCAAGCACTAATTAAATAACCGAAATCATCTGTCCTCTTTTGTAATGTCATCTTCGAGCTGATTCACTGTTCCAGCATGGAACACAGAGAGAGGCACTGTGGATGCCAGTGGGCCTGCGAGTCAAAGGAGAAGCAGTGTTTGTACGAATTAACAGGACAAAAGAGCGTTATAAGTCAGTAACTAGATTTGCAGATCAAAGGGTGCTCAGCGGAGGTCTTGGAAGGCAGGGCTTGTAAAATAGGATGGCAATCTTCAGAACACCACCCAGTGCCTGTGTGATACATTTGGGTAATTTTTCTGGTGATCTCTCTGGGCTCAACAGCATCGTGACAGTATGCACTGACTTTTCTATTTATCTAATTAGAATGTGCCATGGTTTAACTTGTGCATAAATCTCTAGCCATACCCTAAGCCAAAACCCAATGGAGAAGTCATGCCCAAAGGCAATGCCCAGAGGAGCAGAAATGGTTATAAAATGCTTGGCTTGCTGGGAAGAGGCCCATAAAGTGACCACTGCAGGCAGTGAGGAGGTGGGAGGTTTTTAGCGTTTCCCCACAGTGATCTGTGCATGTCTCTGCTATTGCGCTTACCAGAGACCCATAGCAGCCCGCAAGCTATTTTTCCTTCTCTTGTAGAAGGATAAAGTAGCAGAGATAGCATTTGAAACTGTCAGTCGACTGAGACCCTCTCAGAAAAGAATGGTTTTCTAATGGCTTTGAGTCACCATTAAGTACTAACTCTGCAGAACATAATAATGATTTTTTAAAATAGCTGATCTGACCTAATCTAATGATGGTGTCTTTCAAATTTCAAAAAACTTTCTATGACTAAAACAAAATGTTCATATAGCCAAAAGCTTACAGTTACACCATAGAAGGAAGAGTAAATCAGCCTCTAATTCTAGCCTTCCTTTTTCTTCCTTTCTCTCTTCTGCCTTATTGTTATTATCACATCTCTACACAATATGCTTAAATTTCTATTACTTGACTATTTGAAACCCATGAATTCATTTGTTATTTATTTTGAGTTTTTCATCATGAGAGTTTCAAGCGTATACAGAAACAGGCTTGGGTTAGCTCTGGGCAGAGGCCTAACACTGGGGGGGGGTAACCAGGGAGGGGTCAGGCTGTGCTTCCCAAAAGGCTTCCTGCTGGGACCTGAGGGCTGTGGCCCCTTGAGCTCCTCCCTTTTCACCGGAAGCCAGAGGCCACCAAAGAAGGACATTCTTTAATGTCAGGGACACCAGAAACCAGTGCATATTGCTTTAGAGTCATAAGGACCAGCTGGTCACACCTGTAAGCCCAGCACAGAGGGAGGGTGAGGCAGGAGGGTTGTGAATCCAAGTCCTGCCTGATAACGTAGTGAGATTTTGTCTCAAAATTTAAAAACAACAACAAAAATAAACTAAAAATAAATAAAATAAAATAAAAACCCAAATACGGCATAAATGAAAATAAAAACCATGGTGGGCACCATTGCTCACCTCTCAACGGGGCCTCTTCCACAAATGTTTCGGCTGTCTTTGCCCCTCCCCACAAGGATTTGTTTGTCAGTTTATTTCTTGTGGTACTGGGGACTGAACCAGGTGGCGCTCTACCACTGAGATATATCCCCAACCCTTTTCAAAATAGCTATTGTGAGTCAGGGTCTCATTGCATTGCCCAGACTGGTTTCAAACTTGCCATCTTCCTGCCTCAGCCTCCCAGTGGCTGAGATTACAGGCCTGTGCCTCCTGCAGGTTTCAACAGCATGCAAATCGAGTACAAACATTATCTCCCAGTGCTGAGGAGTTAAGGAGTCAGGATGGGACAACAGGAGTCTGAGCGGAAGCCTCTTGGCCTTCAGGGTGGCAGTGGATGGGGCTGGGCTTGTGCTCCCTGGGTCCCTAAGTCTCTTTGTGCTGCAGGAGTTCGCAGGGGAAGGCCTGCGGACCTTGGCCATCGCCTACAGAGATCTGGATGAGGAGTACTTCAAGGAGTGGCATAAGATGCTAGAGGCTGCAAGTGCTGCTGGCCAGGAGAGGGACCACCGGATATCGGCCCTGTATGAGGAAATCGAAAGCGATCTGATGGTATCAGCTCGGACGCGTGCGGCAGCGCGGCTGTGGGATCGCCACGGCCTCAGTCATCTGGCACACAGCAGAGCTGCGCTTTCAGACGCCAAGTCCGTGGGCTGCGCTGGCTCTGAGGTGGCCTTGGGTGGCCGCAGCACTTTATCGCTGTGTGCTTTATTGCGTCTCTAACTGGGAGCTGAAGATAGCAGCTCCCTTACTAGTTATTAACTCCCAGGGTCTCCTTCGTGTTGTTATGGGGTGACTTTCTCTCCCTGCTGTGAGACTCACTGTTTTAGAGCACAGCGGCCCTAACCCTAACCGTCCACGGCCCGGGAGAGTCTAACGCTGACCATGCTGTTCAGGGCATGGTCTGTGCTAGAAACTGCTCGTCTTTGGAGCCAGCGCCGAGCCTCGAGGCCCTGTGACTACCGGGCAGCACAGGAAGCTTTACTCTTCTTTAAGGCACACGCTGGTTTGTAGGTGTGGACCGTTGGCACTGAGCTTTTGGCGATCTGTTTCCCGGCTAGGAGCCAAGGGCTTTCCCTGTGTGGCCCCCTCCATGTGGAAGCAGCTCAGTCAGTAGGGGTTACGGGGTTTCTGCCTCTTGGTGTTAGGATGGCATTGGAGCAGGCCACTTGACTCCCAAGCTCTAGGCCCTCGGATTGGCTTGATTTAGAAACTCGCTTTGGGGTCCTTTCCAGTCCACTTCCAAACACCATAGGATACTTTCTGTTTCAACACAGAACAACCTCCCTCTTCCACTCCTACTCCTTGACCTCCCCACTCTGAGACTGACAGTGACAGATATTACGAATGTCACGTTACGTGTGTTAACTTGAATTATCTTCCGTCTTCCCCCAAAGCTGCTAGGTGCCACTGCAGTGGAAGATAAGTTACAAGAAGGTGTGATTGAAACGATTGCAAGTTTATCCCTGGCCAATATTAAGATCTGGGTTCTAACAGGAGACAAACAAGGTGATTTGAAGACGGATGATGGTGATGATGTTTAAAAGGGGGGAGTTGAATTCTGTGGTGAAATTATTAATGAAGGGGAAACTTCACTTAGATATTTGTCCAGTCCTCCACCTAGCAAAAAGTAGACACACACATACACAAACAAAGGTGGTATAGTGCAAGAATCTACTACTTAAGCAAAACCAAACTAATCAAATACCGTCATATATCATGGGGTCAGTAGAGTTTCGATTTAACTTTCTCTAGTAGCTATGGGAAATAATGGTGCTAGAATATTTAATAATTGTGTCCATGAGCACCGTCCCCAATTAGGACAGATTTGCATGGTGCTGAAGCAGGGTCTTGGGGACTGTGGGCTGCGCCTTTGATTTCTAAGCAGGAGAGGCCGGGGTGGTGGATGGGCTTGGAGAGGCTCGGTCACATGAGTTCGTCTCTTCCTCATGGAAATCGGCAGCCAAGCTGCAGCTGTGCAGCCTGGCTCCTCCTGCCTGGGAGGACAGTGAGCATCGACCCACATTTGGAATTGGCAAAATGCTAAGTCATTTTGTTCGGAGTACCGTTTTCCTCAAAGAAGACTTGTCCGTGAAGAGGCTTGGTGACCTCCGTCAGGTCAATTACTTGTTAACTGAGAGACAATGCCAGGTCTCATGTAAAGACCAGAGGATGGATTAGTGCTCCTGTTCCCACTGCATCTCATCCCTGTTCCTGTGAGGATTCACAGAAGTGTCAGGAAGGAGACTGGTTCAGCCTCCCTGAGGTGGCTAGTGATGGATCCTGGAAAGGGAATTGGGGCTGGGAGATTAGGTGGGAATGGCTAACACAGGGTAGGTGCAAGCGGCATGCAAGGACCCACCCACATTGAGGGAAGTCTCAAGAAAGCTGTGGTCCCTCAGGAAGAGCAGGGACCTTCTCAGGGTTCAGACAGGATGCTGGAGAGTGACCCCTAGGCTTTGGAAGCTCCAGTACCTTCTGGGCTCCGTGCTTCAGAGACTGGATAACTCACTGCTGTGGATAACTCAGTGCCTGCTAGGGGGCTGAGATGAGCAGAAGTTGCTAAAGTATGATTTTAGGTTAGGAGATTGTGAGTTTGATTTTGTCCTTAAACCATACTGAATCCGAGGTAGTTAGTGAGACAGGAGAGTAGCGTAACAGTAACACACATGACAAAGCTGCATCCCAGAGTTAGGTCCACTGGGGTTGTGGGAGTCCCGTGCTTGTAGTCAGATCCCCTTCTCAGCGAAGATCTAAGATGAAATTTAGAAATAGGATGGAGTCAGAAAGGGTGTCTAAGCTGTAGTCAGTGACAGCACTTACGATGCCTGTGTGGAATTTAGAGTCGGGATCCTCAGGCAGGTAGGTCCAGGCCCTTGAAGGTGACCTGAGGGCTGCTGGTGAGCAGCCTCTGCGGAGCTGCCTGGACCCTAAGGGGTGGCCCTGCTGTCTCTTTCTATTAGTTCGACTGCGAGAGGGGCAGGTAGCCAGGGGAAATGAGGCCCTTACTGGGGTTTTAGTTGGCCTGAAGAGGTTCCCCTTTCTGGGTTTGTAATAAGGCCTGATTTCCAGGTGGATTTCCACTGCTTCCGGTTCGGGAGCCGGAAGGAAGTAGAGCTGCAGTGTTCTTGGGCGGCTTGCTGTGCTTGGCTTGGATTGATGAGGCCCGGAGCTCCCCCCTCCCAGCTTTCCTGCCACACTGGGGAGGAGGAGGGCTTCTCATTCAGGCCTAAGCTTTGGCCTGTCTTTAAGCTTTGCCAGGGTCCCTTTAAGAGTCTGATTAGCCCTTTGTATTTTTCCCCACCCCCCAGGACTGAGGTAAAGGAGTCCAGGTTGACCACACCTTGAAAGAGATTAGTAAGAGAATAAAAAGCTGTGTTCATTAAGAGTTGAATTTGCTTACCTAGGGTCAGCACCTGGGGTTTTTTTAGAGGTGACAAAGATGTTCTCGAATGGGGGCATCATGGCAGAAGCCCAGCCCTCTTCTGTCCTCTTCCTCCTCTGTGACAGCGGTGGTCTCCATGCCTCACTCTCTCCTCTCTGGGAAGGTCATGGATCTTTATACTGAGGACCGGCCTTGAGACTGACTTTAAGCAGTCACAGGCCCAGTATCCCTCGACCCTTGCCCATAGGGCAGGCTTGTCCTGGCTCCTTTTGGCCACTTTGGGAACCCTCTGGGGCCCAGTATGCCTGTTTAGTGCATCCCCAGTGGCTGCAGCCATAATTTTGGCCTGTCTGTGTTTTGTCATCTTTTCCTATGGTCTTTTCCAAGTCTCTTTCTTACAGACAGAGAATGTTATATCCGATGATTTGGCCAAGGCAGTCTGGGGTCCCATTTGGAGTTTTTGTAATTGCCTTGAAGATGTCTGGAGCCAACAGGCTAATGAAATGTTGTCCCATGAGGGCTTTTCTCTCTTGTGACAAAGGATCAAGATTGAGATTTTTGAAAGGCTTCTGTCAGCTGGCTATGAAAGATGGCAGGGAATTTTTTCTTTTCCTTAGGTGACCTTTATTTTTTATATAATTTATTTGTTTTCTAATGTTAGTTTTTATTCCCCTGATGACATTGGTTACCATTTAAGTTTCTTTCTTTACTTTTTTACAAGTTTTATTCCCTATGTGATAATTTTAATTGGAATCTGTCTCTGGGACCTTTACTGCTTTGAAATGGTTTCCCTCAGATGTGGCAGCAAAACTGAATTAGCGTATCACTTTGCCACATCTAAAATCCTTAACTTTTTGTCCTGATTGTACCGGGTAGACAGAACCATCAGCTTTCCCTCCAAGATAGGTCAGGCATCAGCGCCAGGCCTTGGAATCCTTTTGTGAACCTGGAGGCCTCTTCTGAGAAGTGACCTTTTCCCCCACATTGTAATATCAGCTCCGAGGGGACACCCAGGACTCACAGTGCGCTCCATCCCCGTTGTCTTGGGCTTTAACTCTTGGAAAGTCCTCCAAGATGGCCTGTAGGGCTTAGTTTTTCTAGTGGAGGAAGTTTGGGGTACATTGGGGCACATGGGGGCCATTCTGATTCCCTGGGAATTTGTTCCCCAGGAACAGAGGCAGGAGAAGCTGGCCCTGATGGGTCTATAATCTCTAACTCACTTCACCTATTCTAAAGATTCTATCTACTTGCTGGTCAATTTTTTAGAGTATTGGAGTATTTACAGATGTGATAAATCAGTTCTCTATATCTCTGTTGAAGTTACTGATTCAAAAACAGAACAGTAAACAGTGGGACTTCTGACACAGACTAGACACACACTCATTAAAACACGCTTTTTGTCCATGTGGGAGGCTGTTTGATTACTGCAAACATCCATGAATTTACTATTATTTAGTTTTGATTTTTATGAGAGATATGCTTTATTTTATACAAAAGATGTGCTGGGATTTTATCAAGTGCCTTTTTCAATTTAGAGCAAATCTAACAAGTCTACAGTTAGCTAGGCTCTAATGATGCTGTAGAATTAGGATCAAATAAGTCTATTGAAGAAGGAAGGAGCTAGCTAGCCTGAGCTCTATTTCTCCAAAAGTAGAGGAACCTTGCCCTCAAATCATGTCATTCTGCAGTTGTCTAGAAGAGGAGCCCTGGGTGGTTTTTGAGATGATAATTAGATTCTGAATTTCTGTTCATTTAATGGAAAAATGTCCATGTTGTTTGTGGGAGAACTATACTTTTTTAAGACCTTTATTTATTGTTCAGCTGGATACTTTATGAGTTCTTTCTGCCATTTGCCTACCATACTAGAATTGAGTATTAGCCAAGTTTAGTATTTTGGCAATATTCAGGGTTTCTGACCAAAAGTTTTATGTTTGCAGATTCACGCATTACAGAACCACAAAAGGGTACCTTTATGGGTTTCCTTATGGATGATAATTTGAGACTCTAAAGGTAAACAAGAGGCTAAGGTTTCATGGAGGTTGTTACTTCTCCATGGGTTTAGGGATGGTGAATTTGGTCATGGAGCCCCTTCAAATTCTTTGAATTTCCCTCTGGTTTGCTTGTATTTTATCGTCCATCATGCTCTATGGAACAGAAACAGGGAGCGTAGGATGTGAGGAGATACAGCTATAGCTTCAAAGCCTTTATGAAAATACATTTATGGTATTAAATCCTGCCTTAACTGAAATAGCTTTATTTTGCACCAGAAACTGCCGTCAACATCGGTTATGCTTGCAGCATGCTGACCGAGGACATGAATGATGTGTTTGTGATAGCAGGGAACTCCGTTGAGGAAGTGAGAGAAGAGCTCAGGTAAGAGTGTAAAGGTGGGTAGAGAAAAGGAGCGCGGGAAGGAGGAGGGGAAAAGGGAATATCAGACCATGGAAGGAGCAGAAAGAAGGCCACAGTGTTATGAAGACCACAGTGTTACAGTCTTCTTTGGTTCCAACCTAGGGCAGTGTGCTCTGTACATTCCTTGGCATCCCATTATTTTGGGGACAAACTCAGATATGTTTGACATTAGGAGCAAATCATTGTGTTCGTGCCTCCAGTGTCTCCTGAGACTTCTTAGCAAAGGATTTCACATCATTTATGTTGAGCTGTCCTTTAAAATTGTGCTCTGGTGAGTTCCCTGGCCCCATTGTGACCTACAAACTAAGAACCTCCAGGGATTGGGGCATGGATATTCATATTTGATGAACAACTAGATGAAGTTGATGAGTAGATAAATTTGGAAAATGCGTCTGTAACAGATGGCAAGTGGAGATGGAATTGTCTTTCAGCATTAAGGAAAATAAGTATTTTGACATATTCCTCTTATGGTTTGTGTCTGGCTGTGCCCTCAAAGCCTCATACAGCCATGGGGGCAGGCTTCTAGAATTTGTGACCGATTCATGCTCCAATGTTGGGATTAGGAGTGTGAGTGCTACAACTCTAGTATGGGTGGGGCCTGCATACAGTATAAGGGACAGAAAGCATCTTCTCTGCGTGCTCCTTCCCTTTTTGCTCTGGATGCCTTTGCTCTCTTCTGCTGCTGTGAACTGTTACTCCCCTGGGCTGTACCACCCTGCCTTGGAGCCAGCTGAGTACGGGCTGAAAGCTCCACCAACTATGAGCGAAATAAACCTTTCCTTGCCTAATTTTGGGCATCAGGCATTTTGTCCCAACAATAAGAGAAAAGTAACCAAGACACTCAACATTGAACCTAAACGTATAACGCTTGTGAGAAGTATGATGCCATGACATTGGTGAAACTGCTATAGAGTACCAGAAAATGTGTAAGTACTGACCTTGTGGATAATAGTGGTTAAACATTAGACTTAGAGAAATAAAATTTCCAAATATCTACCAATTCATTTGGAGACCATTGAAAAATCTACGTATATTCCCCCAAGCATTTAAAAATGCTGTCTCATAATAATTTTTGCTTGTTAGTGTTTGTAGTAGCTTCTCTAAGCCCTACCTGCTGGAAAGGCAGGCTTGGATGACAACCCCACTAGCTGATACTTGAAGATCCGATTTCTCATTGGTTAGAAGCTATGACTAGAAACTCCATATGTTTTTGCTAAGTAAAAATTTGAAAGTCTAATTAATTTTTACTGACATAACTTAATTATTATCATAGTGTTTTATGAATTTTTTATTTGACAGCACACTGAAGATATTTCTGTTGGAGTGCCTGATTTTCACATCATTTTCATATAATTCTAATGATGAACACCATAAAGGCTCTTGGGGAAATAGTAATAATTTGTTTAATAACTAATTAGAATTTAAAAAAAATCTTTAAAGGATGTTTTGTTTTGGGGGGATATTTGACTCTTGTTGAAAGAAGATCAACATGAAAGCAGACCTGGAATCAGTGAGTCTGTGATTAAAAGTTTGAGGGCCTATCTGGGAGAGTACTGTGTGCAGTATGGATCCACGTTACTTCATTTCATTCTCAGGAGACCCATCAGTCAGCATTAACATTATCCCTATTTTGCAGATTAGGAGGTTGAAGTACAGACAAGGAAGTAACTTGCCCAAACTAGGCAGTGGTGTAGCTGGGCTTTGCAGCTCAGCAGCTGTGCACCTTGTCGATGGTCGTATGCTTCCCTAAGCACACTTTTGGCATGCTCTTCCCCACTTTGAGGATTAATCTACGGAGTGGGGTTGTGGACATCTCACTGCTGCACTGAAGTGAGTGGTTCCAGCTTAGCCACTGGCGCCTCCCACGGTAGGAGCAAGAGTGTGGGCTTCCTGTCAACTGGATTGCAGTGGGAATCCCACTTCCTTGCTCCCTGGCTGCCCGGGAGCCTTTTGACATGTTCTTTAAATTCCTTCTGCCTGATTTCCTTATTTGTAAAGTGAGGATGCAGTTATCCACCTTATGGAGTATTGTATTGGGGGGGATTAAATGAGATAAAAACGTAGAGCTTTATGGCTGTTCGTGAAGTTGCCCTATTCCTCCTCCACATTCCCTCTTTCCTTCAGGCATTGATCTCAATCTTGCCACCCAAAAGATTACTTTTGAACATCTTCCTCATAAGGCAATGAGCCCGGTGCTGTGGGAAGGAAAGAGTGGCACAAACTGCTGGAGCGAGCACAGTAGAAAGAAATGACCTTCTTGCCATGCCCCATGGTGTCCTGCAAGAGAGGCTGAGGCCAGGCTCTTCGGAGGGCACACAGAGAGGACTTGGCATTGGACTGTGTGCGGGCAGAAGCAGAGGAGGCTTGGCCATGATTTCCACAGGCTGGACTATACTCAGGTGTCCAAGGACAGGACCTGGTCAGATTCCCTAACACTGGTTTCCAGCCCCTTTTCTGACTGATAGCAGAATAATCACACTGTGCAGTGTCAGTCAATTGTAGCTCAAGTCTGGGTGGACCCTGGCCTGGCCTGTCACTGCCCATCAGTGCCTCCCGACTGGTGTCCACCTCTTCCCGCTCTGTGTCCTCGTCTGGTCTCATGATCTGTGAGTGACTTCCACTCTTCTCCTGCAGTGGTGTGTTCTGCCCGCTCCCTTCAAGAGTCAGTTCTCGGGGAAACTTTTTGTTTTCCTCTCATGAAATTCATTTAGTGAAGCTCTGGATGTGTGGAATCAAAATGACACTGAAATGAGCATCAGGAGTCCTTGTAGACTCCTCCGCTTCTGTGTGTAGCTCTGTCACAGCACCCTAGGGTGACAGAGAGTAAACAGAGAGTCACCTGCCAGTCTGACATTGGTTGAGTTAATATCTCAAGATTTTATCCAGGTGCATTTGGTTGACTAAATAGATGACACAGTTGTCATCATGTGGAAGAAATTTGCAGAAATGCTCATTATTTCTATAGTTCATGGGATGTACATTGGTAAAAACCATCTAGCGGATAAGCTAGCTATATAGTTCAGAGTTATATAGTATACTTTTGACCCAGTGAGTCCTATTTCTAGTAATTCTCCTAAAAGTGTAAGTGGAAAACAGTGTGAATATGTATGTAAGTAAATATTTATTGCTATATCAGTTACATTAATAGACAATTAGAAATAGAAAAAATACCCTGCCATGGAAGACATTGTTAAATACACATGATGGAATACTATGTGGTCAATAAAAGTATGTCTTTATTGACTTCAGAAGATGTGCATGTTATGATTTATCACATGAAAAATGAAATTATCAAACATCATGCCTAGTAGGTCATGCCCCAAAATAATATGCATATACAGTTTTATATGTATGGGTGCATCTATAAAATACCATATGTCTATTTACCTATTTATTTGTCAAACTCTGGAAAGGATACAGTTCTCTCTGGGTAATAGAATTATGCATCATGTTTACTTTCTTGTTTATGGTACTTTGCATTATTTGAAGTTGTGATAGTGTTCATGCCAAACCTTCATAAATAGAAAAAACTAGAAGTATGTTTTTCAAGAGAAAAAAATATTCAGAGGAAAAAAGTCTCCACTTGGAATCAATATTTCACAGTCTTTGTGGCCACTTTGCTCAGCTGCTTGGAAATATTGATTTCAACCCAGATTTGGGGGAAACCACATTCCTAGAATCTAAGAGAGAGGTACTGCATGGTAGAAAAGTTTATTTTGGAGGAATCAATACATTTATGGTATGTGTTAGGTTCATTGCACATCCAGGGAGGAGAAGAGTCACCAAGAAAGTGATTGCTTCAAGGTGCTCTCTGTCCTTCTAATCTTTGTTACTTATACCTAAGCCCTACCTTTGGGGTGAAATATTGAAAGCATAAATTTGTACCATTCTGTTTTCTTGTGTTATGCGTTAGAGTTCAGTTAAAGTTCATGCAAAAAAAAAAAAGTATATCAAAAGAATAGGATCTGAGCAATAGTAGCTATTGGAAGGAAATGACCTAAATGCTTATACTTAAACCTGTCAAATGTGTTTAGATTATTTCATAAACATGGATATGTAATTTTCGTGTGTATCATACATACGGCTTGTTTCAAATTTAATGTCTCGAAACCATTTTAGACACTTGGAGTCCTGGCTTGGTTTTGCTGCCATCGCTGCCTTGCTATTAAGGGCAGCCCAGAAACCTGTGTTTAAACCCCGCTTTGGTTTCTCAGAAGATTTCTGCCTTGATTACATTTCTCCAATCCATGTCTTCTGCCCAGAGGAAAACAGACTGAGAATGTAATTTTGTTTGGTCTGCCAGCAGAACTCATTCCATATTTCATTTTTGTAGCATGGATCACATGTTTTGTTGTTAGAAAAATTCATTAAACCATGAAGTGACTGACTTCATTGCGTCTACAGAGTATCCCCGTGGTATTCTTAAGAACTGATATTTCCTCTTTAATCAACAAAATGTGCATTGGTATTTTTGATGGGTGGAAGATTATTGGATTGAATGCGCAAGGTGTGGAATCTCAGATAGCTCAGGGCTGAGCAGGGCTGGGAATTCGCGTTGTGTGATCTGGGCCATTTATGTCAGGGGGTGTGGGTGGGGGAGGGGCTGGGGTGGTGCAGTGGAGAGGTCATCCATGAAGAGGGACATGACCCTGGAGACATGACATGGAGACCACATGTACTCTTTGAAGCCCTGTACAGGACCAGACAAGCGCATATTGGTTTTAACTCCAAACTTCTAGTCATTCAAGCAAAATGTTTTAGTAGATTAAATTTCTCTCATAAATCAAAAAACTTTCAGAGTACTTAATCTTGCCGTCTTCTAGTCCACAACTATAGAGCCATGGGTTCTGTAGCTGTTATCCATTTTCATTGGTCGATAACCAACCAGTTTGACTAGCTGGTCCCATCCCTCTCATTTCTAATAAGAACATTACTAATGACAGGCATTGAACGTCTCATAGGTCTGTCAAGTTATAAGGGATGGTGGAACTGGGCCTTGAAATCAAAATTTCACGAACTTTCCTCCTTTCCTTGCCACTGCTGCAATGGTACTGGTTTCTTAATTGCCCCTCTGTAACTCTATCTGTCCAACCCAGGGGCAGCCTGCAGTTTGGCGTGGTAGACCAAGAAGGAGGAAGCTGAAGTCCTGGGTTCTCCTCACTGACTGACTGAGTGCCTTGAAGTGAGGTAACTCAGCCTTAAGCATGTGAGTTATCAGAGGAAGGCCTTGAGCCTGGGCCCAGGTCTCCAAGTACCACGCCCGGAACTCCAGCCTTGCTATCCAAGTCCAGATTGTCCTCTATTAAACATGCTCTCATGAGTTCAATCCATTTCCTAACAGAACCTTTCAGTGTTGGCATTGGAGTTCCTTGGGGGACTGACTGACTGAAAGGTTCTTTCTTCTGCTGTCTCCTTTCTTCTCTACAGGCTGCACACCGGCCCGCAGGGGCTCTCTGTGCTTTGCCGTGCTCATGATGGAGTGGGACCGTGAATGCCACGGCCGCTCAGCTGTGAATGCGTGCTTGCACACCACCATTACCGTAAACTGCCCTTCCTTACCAAGCTGGGAAAACACAGGCACTCTTCTGTTTCAGCGTTAGTTGTTTGTCTTCTGTGGTCAGGCACTGTGTGTCACGCCTGCAAAAAATGTATAGTTTCTATTCATTGAAGGGAGTTAGGCATGGTTTTCCCCTCCCTCTTAATAAATTGTTTTTGCAAGAACCAGCTGGTGTTGGAAGAGCTAAGTTCCAGGAATAAAAAGAAATGACAGCTACAGAATGCAGGCAAGGAGCTGAAAGTGAGCCTTCAGCTGCCCGGGAGTCACGGCCCGCAAGGAGAGAGCAGAGGGAATTGAACAGAACTGGGAAAACTGTCCCTTTTCTGCCTGAAAGAAAGGGTTCATGTCACATGTTGGGAAGCCAGTTTCAGGAGGGGGAGGGAAAATACTGAGTAAATAGAATTTCAGCCAATACTCTCATGAACTTCACCCTTCTTTGGAGTGTTTTCCTTGGGGGGGGAACAGAGGTTGAGTCATTATGCGGTGAGTGAGCGCTTTACCGCATAAGAAGGAGACCCCTGGAGATGTTTTCCCCGGTGATTTAAGATCCAATTTATGAGCTCTGTGGTGCTGTCAGAGAAGTGTCCACTTCAGAGGAACTCTTCTGCCCTGTTTTCTTCATGCTACGGGGCTGTAAATTTCCATGACAGCGAGGGTTCCCTGGCACGGTTATCCGCTGTGAAAGTCTGATCCTCGCACCTCGCAACGATTTTTCACATCCCCTCTGCCTTCCCCGCCTCCTGGTCCTCCCCGCGTTTCACACGCAGCCCCCTGGCTTTGTACATCTGTTTCTGTGGCTCTGCAAGATGCTGTCCAAGGGGCTGAGGGCGTGCGACCTCTGCGCACCTCAAAACGGGCCGTGATTCCCGTTCTGGACGGCAGCAGGAGATGTTGAGCCGGGAGATGAGGTGTTCTGTTGTGGTGATTTGGGGTTTTGTCGTGACATTTCAGGTGTAAACGGTCAGTATTACATTGCCGGGTAATTAGAAAGCTGAAGGTGGAAAGGGTTGCTTTGTCACAGTGGCCGCTGTCTTCTTTCAGGGGTGCCTCTGCGTGAACCGTCGTAATGAATGTTTCTATGTTGGACGAGTCCTTCGGGAACCTGTCCGTTCTGCCCTAAGCCAAAGCATTCGCCATCTAGTTCGTCTTTCGTTCCCCGTCCTCTCCTGGCCATGCACCTCACGAGCCTCACGATGCCCTGTGGACTCCGGGGCTGGTGGCTTGGGCGCTCATCTTCGGGGCCTTCGGTAGGTGGGTCTCTGGTTGTGGCTGCGGCTTCTGTAGACAGATCCGGTTTGCCCTGGCACTTTAAATCCTGTCACGGGGTGAGGGTGCGGGGGGTGTCATCCTTTAAAGGCATCATCTTTGCATTTTGAAGAGAATCTTGAAATGTGTCGTCTAAGGGACTTTCGTCACTACAGGCTTCCTCTTCAATGAGAGAGATGGGTTGGATGCGGGCAGGATTCTTCTAGAGTTCCTGCTGTTCAGATCTAAGGGATTTGGAGAGAGATTCCATTTGGAAGGAGCTACTATATCTTTGTGTCTGCAGTTACTTTCGCAGAGGATGAATTCTATTGTTCAGCCTGATGAGTACAATTTTTACCTAAAATATTCTACTCTATAATGACCAGCAAATACCAGCCATCATTTTTTTTCATTGTCAAATCTTCTAAAAAAATGTGTTTCGCAGAAGACAACTATTTCAAGCTGGATCATATTACATGGTACCTCAAAGATATGGAATTCCTAGATTTCATCAATGCCTTTAGCTTTTTGCTTTCCATTATTTAGTGGTTCTGCAGCTCATCTGTACCAAATCTATCAAACTCTCCTAGGCAAGCCAGCCTGAGATGATGATATAGCTTGTAGGTAATATAAACCATTTGAGATGACTTTGTTTTCATCATGTTTACCTGCCCATTTCCTGCAATACAGAAGTTTGCCATGCTCTCTGTATCACAAGGAATTCCCAGCCAGCACACTGAACCTGGATTCTCTGCCCTCTGCGGTCTGGCCAGGGATGGAGCAGGTTTACCATGAGGTCGGTGTCTCGTTAAGAGTGGAAGGCGTGCTCTGCGTACTTTGTTGTGATTTTCTTTCTCACCCCCTGTTCTTTAAGGAAGGCAAAGGAAAGTTTGGTCGGACAAAGGAACAGTGTTCTCGATGGCCACGCAGCGTGCGGACAGCAGCAGGAGTTGGAGCTGGCCTCTGTGGGAGAAGACACCACTGTAACAGGGGATTACGCCTTGGTCATAAATGGCCACAGTTTGGTGAGTTTGCTGCAGGCTTTTGTCCTCCCTTTTCCTTTGCTCCAACAATCCTCTCTTTGTGCTGCCACAATAAGAGCTTTTCTTCTGTTTCTCAGGCAAATGACCGTACAAGAAACAGGGCACACACAATGATTTCCTGTAGCAAAGGCAAAGGAAACTTCTAATATATATTTCATACATTATTGCTTGAACTCAACACTGTGGAAGGGAAGCTCGAAGAAAAACTGCATTCGCAGAATATCAATCTTGTCTAAATGACTGTGGACCACTTAGCAGCATTATTTAAGTGCTTTTCCGAGGGGGAGTGTCCAGTTCTCTGTTATTTAATTAAAGTAAGGCAACTTGGTGGATGAATTGCAATGATTGCCTTGCCAATGTTTGTGATTTGCAGAGCATAGCCTGACCTTCATATAATTACCACACCAAATTATTGCCATTAAGATACCTCTGGTGGTTTTTCTAAATAGCAGTGTTTTACGGCAATGCCAAACAATTTGCTTTGATTAGGAAATCTGGTTCTTGTCATAATAGAATAAACTTGCATTGTACTTTTAATGCAGTTCAGGTTCCAAGTCTTGAACAAATATCAAAACACTCTTCTGAGTTTCTAATTTAGAATACAAAAGCTCCGATTGCATCCTAGTGAAATTATCATTTATGTGCACAAAGAATTAATCTCACTTCTTTCTCTGGCTTTGATGATCATTTTTCACTTTGGAGTCTGGAAAATAAATGTTTCTTCTGAAGACATTTTCTTAGAGGACAAAAGAAGTTGGACACAAGCTTATTGTATTTTCCCCCTCGTGATTATCTGTCTGTTAGCTCTTAGCGCTCAGCACTTTATCCAGCTGGATTCCAGACGTAGTGATGTGTTGCCTTCTGCACCGTGGAAAGTTACAGAGCTCAGTCGCAGGCCAAGCTTGGCTGAAAGTTTGTCCAGATGACACGAACTTTTCCCTCGTCCACACGAGCAGCAACTGAAAATTGTAAGGCTGTCAGCCGGGATTTGGAGCTGGTGGCCTCCCAGTAGAACTGCCCAGGGACCAGAGTACGGAGAGGCTTCCTGAGGAGCTGTGCTTAGCCCATCCTCTAGGCTTAAAAAGGCCAAAGCATGGTGGGTGAGAGAACTCAACGACCATGGGTCCCACTGTCGCTCTCCATCACTGGATTTGCTGAAGGAAGGAACTGAGATAGATGCTATCAGGGAACCCCTTCAGCTTCAAAGCACGACTCCCAGGAAACCACGAAATATCATTTTCCTCTAAGGAAAACTGACTATATTTTTAAGTATCATGAGAAATCTTTTTAAAGTCATGATTCCAATTTGCTCAAACCCTGATGCTCTGTAGAATGTAACTGGGCTTCGGTTTCTGAGGTCTGAGCCTAGATCTTCACTTGTTGATTAAAAGAAGAAAGAACAGAGATAGGAGCGGAGCCCTCTAGGAAGACAGCCAATAACATGGTATTTCTTTCGGAAAGAAGATTACATCTGAGAATGCTAGCTCACAATTTCCTTTAGGAATTACGCGGTGGGTGTGAGAGTTTTCTACACCAGAGTTAGGTTTTTATACTCATTCAGCCAGCCTTCCATTCATTCCATTAGGAATTATTAAACACGTTCAGGTCACAGTGTTAGAGTCGGAGGGTGATGATGTGAATAGAACCCAATGTATTGGCTTCATGGATTGTTTCTGATAGTTCGTGAAACATACAGTAAGAGAAGAATGAACACACTGCTTGGAGAACATAGAAATGGACTCATTTAGTTCTTTGAAGAAAAACCAAGGAAGACTTTCTGGAGAAAGTGATATTTTCACGTAGAAAGGAGAGCAAGGACAAAGGTGGAGGCAAGACAGGGCCTGTTAAATCAAACAAGCAGTTTGGCTTGAAGGGAGTTAAAGGTGACCCCCCCCCATAGAAGATAAAACGCAAAAGGAATGGATGGGCCAGGTTGTAACTGGTGTAAATGTCTTGCTAAAGAGTCACTTGAAAATTCCCGAAGTTTAAGTGGATTTGTGTTTCTTCTGAATGTGTTTATTTGAAAATGTACAGTGACATGCTTTCCAGAAAACTAAACACATGGTTAACTGAAGGGGATTCTACTCACCTTCAAGTAAGACCCCTAGCAGATCTAAAGGCTGTTATGCATTTCGATAAGAGCAAGACAGAAATAGTTGGGGAACCTGTTGGCTCACCACCATCTCGCAACCAACAAATCACCATCATTTATCATTCGTGGTAAACTCACGAGGTGGTGGCGGGTTCTTCCTTTGCTTTGGCTAACCTTAGTAAGTCCCTTCTCCGACCTCTCGCCATGCCAGCACGTTTGGGCGTCGAGGAGGACATGTGAGCCAGCAGCCCGTCTTTTATTTTGAAATCTCTTGGTGCTTCTCCTGAGCTCAACATTCATTTCTTTAGTTTTTGTTGCCTTTGTGACCACAAATCCACCATGACTGGCTGAAAGGAATGGAATAAAGTCACTTCCGTGAGGCCAGCTTTCAGAGTCAGTTTAAACACAGGACACTGGCTTTCCGGGGTACCGCTCTGAGTTACGACCGCCTGTCTCTTTGCTTTGCCTACTCCAGGCCCATGCCCTTGAGAGTGACGTCAAGCACGACCTCTTGGAGCTCGCCTGCCTGTGTAAGGCCGTGGTCTGCTGCAGAGCCACCCCGCTCCAGAAGGCGCAAGTGGTGGAACTGGTGAAGAAGCACAGGAATGCTGTCACTCTGGCCATCGGCGATGGGGCCAACGATGTCAGCATGATTAAAAGTACGAGGTGTTCATTCAGAAGGGGTGCCCCGCGCACCCCGCTCGGCCTCTGACAAGGTGTGATAGGGACTGTGTGAAAGCCGAACTGGGCCGCGGTTCTTAGCCTCTAGCTTCTTAGCTCCATGATCCTTTTGAATCCAGTGCATCCACCATTATGACCGTTCATACGATGATCTGTTTGTCTTTAGTGAGGTCAGCTGCATACTTTGCAGATTAGGAAAAGACACTGGCCACCTCTTAGTGTTGGGCGGTGTCAGTAGCTTGGGGTAAATGAAAGAACGCCAGAGCCTCAAGGCGACGCCTGCATCTGCCTCCGTCTTTACTGTTTATGAATTGTAAACCGTGTGAAAGTTCCCGAGCTTTCCTTAGCTCAGTTTCCTCTTACTTACAACGAGGTAGGAACCTAGTCATCATGAGTGTTTCATGAGGTCCCATGTGAGAGAAGGAAAGTGCTTCAGTGACAGGTTTTCAGTGAGTGGGAAATTTCCTGAATAGGCTCTGCCTCCGTTTTGGGAACGATCGCGTCCCTCTCTCCTCACAGGTGCTCACATTGGCGTCGGCATCAGCGGCCAGGAAGGGCTTCAAGCAGCCTTGGCCAGCGACTACTCCTTTGCCCAGTTTAGATACCTGCAGAGGCTTCTGCTTATCCACGGAAGGTGGTCTTACTTCCGAATGTGCAAATTCCTGTGCTATTTCTTCTACAAGAACTTTGCGTTTACACTCGTGCATTGCTGGTTTGGTTTCTTCTGTGGCTTCTCCGCCCAGGTGAGTGAAAAGCACTTTTGTTTCTTCCACTGAGATACCACGGATCACTCATGCCTCTGCCTTGTGGTCCTTGCCTGATAAACGGAGAGCATCGTTACATGCCCAATCCAAGTGACAGTGTTGCAGTTGTATAATTAATATTTGGCATAAACTTGGACTGTGAGCCCCAAGATTCTTCTTGCATGTTTAGTGAGAATTTACTTGTTCGGTTATTTACATAGTAACCAGTGAGTATTCCTTGTTATGCACTTTTTTAGTTTTTATCGAACTTTTTTGGAATGTTGGCCAGTACACTTGATGAAGATTTTCAATTTAAAACCAAAGTTCGGCAACCCAACAATTATTGAGGCATCTATAGTGGCAAGATGGGAATTCAATGAACACATTGAAAATATCTGTTTTAGGTCTGAGATTAGAAAGTGATGCCCTGACTTCCAAGCAGTTTTGATAGCAACCCATTAGCTAAAAGTTGATCTACAGGTATTGCTGGTATTGATAAGGAAAGTTAGCAAGTTCATAAGGTACGATGCTGTTTTTACAGCTACCAGTGCGTGGCATCTCAGTTCGGATGACACACACAAACTACACCTCTGGCTGCCCTTCTTTACCTTACGATTTTGAGCTCGTACTTGGCATTGGTTCATAATTTGTATCCCCGAACAAATGATTGTAGCTATTTTTTAAGGTTTGGTCTTTCAATCCTTAGTCAGAGTGAGGACTGACTTCCCATCTTTGTTCCTGCATTGGAACGCTTTGCTCTGGGCAGCACACCTGCTTTCCCACTGAATTTTCTCAGGTTACTAATTAGTCCCCCACTCCTTCAGCCTTCTGTTTGCCTGAGAAAGTCCTTGTCACCGCTTGTCACAGACAGTATCTGTCACTGGCTGTAGTATTCTTAGCTGGCGGATTTTCCTCTCCCTTCCGGCCTTCACGGTTTCTGCTGAGGCAGCTGCAGACAGTCTCACCCCTCAGATGATCCCTTTTCCCTGGCTGCCTCGAACACTCTCTCTTTGCCAACTTTTGCTTTCTGTTGTTGGTGTTGCTTTTGGTCCTAGTTTTGCTTTTTTCTTTTCCCAAATCCAAGGCCTCATGCATGCAGCATGGTTTCTACCACTGAGCGACACCTCCGGCTTTGTCTTAATGTTGGTCAGTGTGACAGTGATGTGTCTCCGTGGGGCGCTTGTGGCCGTCATCTTATTTGATATCCTTTGGGACTCCTGGATCTGACTTTCTTTCCTTCCTCAGGCATGGCAGTTTTTCTCTGTGAGTTCTTTGAATATGTTTTCTCTTCCTTCCTTTCTTTCTCACTTAAGCAGCTCAAGTGAACTTCACCCTT